>JAFJYG010001305.1:0-10650 GCA_017366145.1 Cadophora sp. M221
CTATGGAAATCCGGAGTTTCAGCCGATTGATCCTCCAGGTCCTGTACTACAGGATACACTAATTGACCCTCAATTACTTGCTTTAGACGCTCAAAAGACCGAGTCCCAGCAGAGCGGGTTCTTTGTCAATACTCAAGGGACACAGCTAAAGGCCTCTTGGCTCAACAACGATTTTGTTACAATACCAAATGCCGACAACGATGTTACGATCTTCCTTGGCAAATAATCAAACCCCTTGTATTTGTATAAAAAACACGTTTAAATTGCATTAATAGTTTCATGAAAATACATTTATCTCTTATGCTAAGTTCACATCAATTTTAGTTAGTGATGTACTTGATTGCAAACAAAGAGGTTAAGGCTATCTCGAAAGAGCCATTTTTGGTGGTGTGCAGGGGTATTTTTGATAAGCGAGACCTCTTAGCTGCACGCGCCAGGCATCAAGGCAACCGGACATCCTAAAAAAACGGACATCCTAAAAAAGCTGATGTGGCCAATGTTTTGTACCCCCTTGTTTTTCGAGCCATGGGCGAGGCGATACTGCGACTGGTGCCTCCCAACGTCAACTTCTGACTCATCCATCTCGCCGACCTGGGTCATCTGCTGGGGAGCAGTCGTAGAGTGGCTCGAAGGGCGTTTGGTAGGGCAATGGCCCCGCGATTTTGGAAGCGGCTTGGCCATCGACCATGTCGACTTGCGGTTCGTACTCCTCTTCTGTCCTCACGGAATCAATCTAGGACGAACATAGTTCCTTGTAAATAAATAACAAGAGTGGCTGGTGTTATTCTTGTTGCTGTTGCTGCAGCTAGAATTGCGAATCGGAGGTGGAGTCATCAATGTGGGAAATCCAAGAGAATTCGTGGGTGGAGATGAGTTGTGAGAGGAGGACGCTGGTCTTATCCTTGACTTCTTCGCAGGCACTCCTTTCGACGTCTTGGTTTTCCTTGTCCTTGTAAAATTTTGCAGTCCAAAAGTACCCCCGTCAAGACTCATCTCTTCATCTTCGTCACGACCTTTCTTTGATACAAGCAAAGGACAATCCTCGCCATCCTTGTGATCATGTTTTGGTTTCTTTCCTACAGGTGAGCTCTCCTTTTCTTCGTCAGACCTCACTTTGATACAGCAAAGGAATCAAGAGAGAATACAACGCTGCTGATATCGTAGAGGAAATAAACGACATTGAATGGTTCTTGGTAAATCACCGCGCGTTCTATGATCGGGTGTAGTCTTGTTGAACATAGTAGTCGTAGTTGTAGTTGCATTAGCGATGAGTTAAGTGGGCATGATGCGTTTCTAACAGAACATTACAACCTCTGAACATGATTGCAATTCTGACGCGCTTTGACAATGCAGAGGTCTTGCAAGTTAGGTAAACAATGATGACCAGAAAGTCCGAGGGAGAGTTTGTGATGTTGCCTGTCATCCAGAGCAGAGGTGTCATTGATGACATCTTAATCAAAGGCAGGGAGATGACTTACTTTCTTAAAGATATGCTGAATGGGTTTCTCGACGGAACTCTCGATGAACTGCCTCTCGTTATTTTTGAAAATGATTCTGGCATCAATTTACCTCCTTGGCACCATTATTGGTGCAGTAGCCCAGTCTGTTTCCACAGCATCAAGTTCGATCGCCGCCATTGCTACACACACAGTGGCCGTTGGAGAGGTAAATACCTCGTCATGACTGAAAATAACACTTTTAATGGCTTGGTGTTCGTAGGCTGGCCTTGTGTATACGCCAAATACGATTGTGGCGAATGTAAATGATGTGGTTGGTGAGTTGCTCACGTCACATATCCAGAAGATGTAATCTCAGAGACTGTACAGAATTTAGATTCTACCCACAGAATCACTCAGTTGCTCGAGCAGAGTACAAGCATCCCTGTATTCCCTATGAATACACCGGAGTCAATAAAGTTGGATTTTGGAGTGGTTTTCAACCAGTCAACGTGGTCCTGCAAGATGTCAGATCAACCTAGCTATTGATTCCTGGTTCGTACTAAATTATTGCAGCCACCCCAGTTCAGCATCATTGTCAATGATACAGAGCCGATTTTCTTTTACTGTTCCGCTCCTGGTGCATGCGTCCAAGAAGGAATGGTTGGAGTCATTAACCCAGTTAGGAACCCGCCTTTCCCATTGGCAACAGTCACCTAATTATCTTGCGCAGAATAGCACTCAAACACTAGACGCTCAAGTAGCTTATGCCGAGAACTCTACCCTAATGTTTAGTCCTGGAGAAGGATACCCTTCAGAGACAACGATATCGACTACAAGCTCGACTAGTTCACCTAGGCCGTCTTCTGGCTCCACTTCTCTCTCCTCGGGGGCTATTGCTGGTATTGTCATTGGAGGGATAGCGATGATGGCGCTTATTGGTGTTCTCTGTTTGATATGTAGACGGAAGAAAAAAAGAACAAGCTATTCACGAAATGCGCCACAAGGGCCACCATCTTACATCTCCCAATCACCCCTTCAACAGCATCTGGAGCCTTACCCAACCATAAACTCGCCAAAGTCCCCTCCCGTTGTAGAGGACATATCTCCCGAGTCGTATTTCAACCAGGGGAGGTTCCAAAGCCCCCTAGGTTCTTCAGATCTGAACCAGCTTTCGCCGGAAACTGCCCAATATCCTATACCTCAAAGGTGAGTAGTGCCTTTCCATATTGTGAATCAGTTAAAGCTTAGTGATCAACGTAGTGCACGACATGAACCACAGGAACTTGCTGCTTCTGAATCCATGTATCCACACGGAACAAAAAGGTCATCAAGACCACTCTCTTTCAATGATTCACTACAACATGATAGGGACACTATAGCTAGCAAGATTGGAAGTATGTAGCCTTTTGGTATCGATACATCTTCGCTTCCATCTCTCTCCGTGTATCTCGCGTAAATCTTTTCTTGATTCCCTAAGCGTCCTCAATACCATCAAGCCAGCATGGTAACGATTGCAATTTCTCGACTTTCTCTGCAAGTTAAGGTTGCTGATGATTTAATATCTGCTTCATGATCCTAAGACTCTAGAGGACGTCGACCTTACTAGACTGGTATTAGCGCAATCTGATCTGCGGTGCTATGCACATACATTTCGAGAAAGATTCGGCATTACAAACTTTTTTTGTCACTTTTCGACGAGCCCGACGATTCTCCCAAGAGACGGAACGTGTGGGTGAGCTTGAATACGAGATTCCGAAGCTAAAGCAAGATAGGGATAGAAAATCGATTCTTAGAACAGTTATGTCTTGATCAGCGAGCGCCAGCGTGTCTTGAGCTGACGATTGGGGAAAATTCAAGATACGCTCCCACGCTCCAATAATGATTTCATTTTCAGGCCAATCATCTCGGCTTCATCAAATAAGCAAGCGCATATTTTAGAGTTGTCCGACTTCCGAGATCTTTCTAGGAGCTTTTCCAGAAGCGGCATGATTTTCAAGATATGAGGCTTCACATCGGCAATGATACGCACGCCTTATAAGGCATTAGTCATGCTATTGACCCATTTATAGTCCGTTGGATCTCCCACCAACAAGATCTCGATGATGTTTGATATGTCAATAGATCTCCCCAGCACTGAGGATGAAGAAGGCTATGAAGAAGGGACATAGAATTGATCATTTCCACCGAGGGTGAGTGGGAAGCGTTCGCAGATTTGGCATCAGCGGACAGTGGCATCCTTAGTGACACGATGAATTCCGCTAGATAATTAATTAATGATTTCGGCGCGAGCCCAGGGTGGAATCTTGTACTCGGATGTATCTGCTAAGGTTGAGCGAGTCATTGACAGAATAGAAGAAGTGATTAGTTGCTCACCTGAATCTCAAACTTGCGCTTCTCTGTACTGAGAATTTTTTTTGCCTTCAACGCGGCGTTGTTCCCATTGCCAAACTAACGTCATCAATTGGAGAACCAACTGCTTGCTCTGATTCGAAGGGTTTGGAAACTGCGCGATCGCTCGAAGCGACTTCACAACAAAGTATGATAAACCTGTCCCGATACTCGTGGAAAAAACCAGCATGTCTAGTTAAGAAGTAGAAGACAGTATTTGTCTGCTGGACGTTCTGCCTTTCTTCTGGAAGGATTCGGCAAGGAGCAACCGCCCAAATAGTATTTCGATCATCTGGCACGGCATTGCACAGCTTTGGAAGGACTGGAGCAATGAGCTCTAAGGCTTGCGTCAATAACGCAGAACCCTCGTTATAACTCGATTCCAAAAGCGAAATGTAGACTTGTTGGACAATCTTAGCTGGCGTCTCAAAATGTGCGATGCAATAGCCAATAACGACATTAGCGGCATGTTTGATGATAATATCCTCGAGACAGATATAAGCCAAGCCAAAATTGACGATATCCTGCCTCATATTATGAAGAATCGAGTGATGGTACTTGACAAGCATAACAGTCAACTGAAGCGCCTCCATTCGGGTGTGATCGATACGTAGGTCAAGTCCTCGTTTGGATCGCCGAGACTGACTTTCCAAATCTTCGTATGAATCGACTCAATGATAGCCTTGTTCATTAGATGAGGACTCTTGGGGCTTTTCTGCTTTGAGATCCGCATGCGATATCAAAATGCTCGCGTATTTCTATTGGCAATTCGATGACATTTTCTATCTGCTTGAGGAACGTAAGTGCGATGATGGCTCAAATACCACCACCTTCGGCGCAGATAACTCGGACACCTGCGGTCGCCGGCTTTTTTGAAAATACACCTTTGTTAACTTCCCCACATAATGGGCAAGTTTCCACAAAGAATTTCCATGAATCAACTTGACTGAATGTTTCGTAGATTATTATATAAGGAGTGCATAGCGAGTGTTTACACTGAAGTGTATTCTTAAGTCGTTGAGCAAGGCAGGTGAAGCAAGTCGTCGTGCTGTGAATTTGGTTCTAAGAATTTTTAAATTGGGATAGTGTATTGAAGTAAAAGCTTATATTATTTACCCCTTTCTTGACAAGCTTTTATTCGTCTAATTTGCATTTCATAGGAATCTGTTGATTGCACTATGTTACGTATCCCTCCCGGTAATAGGTAACAACTTATACAATCCTTGTGAGACGTCTATACACGTTGCAAAAACCTTTGGTTGCAATATGTATTTCGTTGAAGTCTAAGGAGCTACTCTAAGGTGTCGATGAGAGCTCTATATAAGAGGCTCTCATCGTGGGCTAGTCTCAAAGTGGCTAGCGTCGAGTGCTCCTATTCACTTCCTGCGTCCTGCAACCCCTGTTTCTGCCCGTCCTCCGTATTCACGTAAATCCGTCGATTACATGAATATTATTATTCACACAGAATCAAACTTAATCCGAGATTTCAGAGGCTTCTAAGCCTTAGAAGTGGAATCATAACCCTTTCTCTCCTTAGTATATTACTGCAAATATCTTTTTTGGTATATGTGTTGTGAGGCATAGCCCTTGAACTAGTTCTCGGGGCAACTACACCGTTGGATGCGGCTCGTTTTGCTACGGGGTCAGGTGCGGAGATATCAGGAAGATGATCGAACATTCGAGGCGAATAGGCTGGCTCTCCAGTCCGTGAAAAAGATATTCAACGTCATATTGGAGCAGGAACGGTAGTTAGATCAAGCGGCTATCGGCGTTGGCGTTCGTGAGCAGGCACTTTAATATTATCAGGGCCTTAGTCAGAAGCAATAGAAACCTATTGCTAAATCATAAACGGCGTAACTAATGGTCTCTTAGGAAGTCCCACAGTCGCTTAATACTTTCATTAATTAGGTCGACTTGCAGTAGTTGCGCAACCAATAAAAATATTCTTTTGGCTGTTTATAACGGTGATAAAATCACTTTATTATGCTAAGAATAATAATATTAAGTTGTAATACTTAATAATCGAGATAGCGATAGTCTATCACCTATTTTATAACGAGCGGCTTTGAACTGCAATTTGGTACGACTTGTCTGATGATAGTGATACTAAAATGCATATTAGGCTAGCTCCTTTCAATAGCTCTTTCGTTTTTGCTTACTTGGACCAATTAATAAGGCACAAGATAAAAGTCCACTTCGATCGGTGATCTGGGATAATATTTAAAGGTGGTCTTATTGGATCCTTTGTCAAGTTGGGGAGCTCTAAAAGCTGAACGTCTAGGGGTGCTTGAAATAGAACTCGAATATTTCTTTGCGCTATGTTTCTGGGTATTCCATAGTATTGCTGTAACAATTCAAACGCCTCGCAGGCAAAGTAATTCGCCATGTAGATGAGTTCGCCAACGTCCTCGTTGAGCCATAACTCGAATTTGGCACTTTTCAAGTATGCCGTTGTTGCATTCAGGAGAACTCTAACGTTTTGAAGCTCCAGTTCACGACGCCATGAGACTTCCATGGGTCCGAGAGACTGGGATAAATTTGATGTAAAGCAGTGTGCATGAACGTAAAGTACGCGCTAGCCCTATAATGTCCCATTTGGAACAAGAGTATAGCTTTGGCTTTTAGTATTTCTAGCTGAAACATATCGAAGTGTAAGCAGCGATTTATTAGCTATAGCTAAACAGCAGCTGTTAGGAAGTAGAGGTAAACATTTTATGATCACAGACCTTGATTTGAGTGAGCAAGGAAAATATACCACGTTATAAGATAAAAAGCCGCGAAACGCTATATGAAAATGGTAACTGTCTCGGTGATCTCAACGATATACTAGGATATATAAAGAGGAGAGATATTGTACGTTGGTAACATGAAGCAGGTGATGTGAAAATCGCGTCAGATATATATGATATATTTCTCAGATTAGGCGGAGTTGATGCTAGCTTATTGGTTGTCATCAACAACGCTCTTCACGCCATATGAACCTGATTGAATTTTTAGAATTCTGGCTCCTGACGCGTGAAAATAAGAAACATTTTAAACTTAACCATTTTCTGTTGAGGGCAAATTGGCAGCAACGAAGCAAAGTGAGAAATGAAACTGGAATAACGAGCACTAACTCTTAAAAATGGCTTGGTACGGTTAATCGGAAGATGGTCATACGTGCTTTGTTTACAGTACACCTTTCTCCAATAGCTCGAGTAATTAGCGCCTCGAATTCGAATAGAGAATATGCAAGACTATAATTATGTTAGTGCCTTTAAGCCATTTTGCAGAAAACACAAGAATCTCTAGTTACAGCCCCTCCACCCAATCTGCCCATGCCAGTCTCTCCTGTTCTTTCGTAACCTTCCTCTCCACAACCACATTTTGACATCGTGGATGCTTTCTTTGTAGACAATTTGATGATGCCAGAGTCGCTGGCCGTGGATGATGTTCGATTTTGGGCTATGTGAAATAGACGAGGGGCAGAGTCAGGTTATTTGAGTGGGTTCTTCTTTAAAGGTCAGCGCACGCAGAAAGGCGCAAAGCAAGGTGGGTTGAAGTCCGGGGCGGGCTTATATGTATGGAATCGTGAGGAAAGTTGCCCCTCACTCCTCCCTACGAGCCACTCGCAGCGTAAAAAATATCGGATCGAAATAAGTACAGTAGTGATAAGTTTGAGAACAGTGAACGAAATCCACATGCGGGCATTGCACTAAATAATAGTAATTCCCACCACTTCTTTTCGATCACGGTAGTGCTTTTAATAGGTGCACCAAAATCCAATCTGCATTTCTACCGCTATCCGTCAAAGCCCGGATTTTTTTGGAGCGCCGCCCCATGCATATCGAAGTGGCTAGAACCGACTGCCGCCTCCACCAATGCCCAGCTTTTGCTGAAGCACCTCCGAGCATATTAGCGTCTCCAGACTCGATTGTAGTCTTCACTACTTCCGCCCAGTGCATGAGGTTTTCCCTGCAGTATTGGAGAAGCCTGCCCCGTGCTAGAACTGGAGCAGCTAATGGGATATTGGCCAAGAGTAAGCCTAGAACTTTGCAACTCTCCGTTGAGAGCTGAGAGATTCTTTGTGGGTCGTGTGACGAAGCTCTGCTCCAAGGAAGCGGGAGAGGACAATTCGGACTGTGGGTTGGAATCTCTTTGAAGCGCGAGTTGCCTAGGATCATTTCCCAGATAATGAGCGAATTGCCTAAGGAGTTGCTTGAAAGGGCTTTCTTGATTCATTCGCTCTAAGATCAAAAACCGTCCAGGTGTGGACAGATCGCTAACCAGCTTGACGTCTCTTTGATCTTGGAGAGATTGCTTCGGGTTTCTTCCTTGGAGAGCTTGATCAAAGCAGAAAAATAACTTATACAACATTGCAGGAAAATACACAAAGTAAACGTGGTGGCGCCGGCATATGCATGAATATAAAAGGGTAGTAACTGTGGTTACTCAACGCTGTGAGCATGTTATCGGTCGAATTCCATCGCACTGGCATGTCGCAAACAAGCTCTAGAAACGGTATCTTAAGCGTGTTGCACATATCCTTCAACTGTTGCCGTGGGACCTTCCGACTCTTGAAAATCATAGCTAAACAACGAGCTTTGTAAAAGGCCGACCACGTTAATTGATCTTCTGGAAGGCGAGCTCGTCCTGCTACCTGTTGGTAATGATTCCGATTGTCCAATGCTGCTGAATTGACTGATTTCAAGGCTATTTTATTAGGAAAGATCAATCGGAGGATGCGGGAAACATACCAGCCTGCACAGCGATATTGTAGATGTGAGCGCAACACCTCACATCACCTTCAGCTCTATTAAACTTGCAAAAGAAGTACGCTTGCTCTCTTGCTCCCATTAAATCGTATCGATTGGCGCACTCAGCCTCAAATTCGTGAAGCATAGTATCGTTCGGTGCGGCGTTGTCACGAGTAACGGAAATAATGGCGTGTGTAATTCTAAGCCTATCTGTAACCTCCAACAAGACCTTACAAAGGTACGCTCCAGTATGAGAAGGATTCGTCAATTCGATAATGTCCAGTAGTACAGATTCGTGCTCTCCTGCCTTCGTTTTCCAATGTGCGGTCACAGCTATGTAGCCCAACTTGTTGTTTCCGGACCAGCCATCTGTAGTCAAAGATATTCGTCCTCCAGCATCAACGTGAGACAATAGCCTGTCCTTTAGAGCGTTCTCTCCCTCTTCATATCTCTTCTTTATGTCCCTTCGCAATGTTGCTCGACTGATTTGCTTGATCTTTGGGTTGAGGAAAGAGAAGAGAGCGCGAGTCTCTGGTTGTTCGACGAGAGCGAAGGAGAGGTTGTTTTTCGTAATAAAAAGGAGGGGAAGGTCTCGGAATCGTTCGTCTTGAGTTTGCTCTGTTATAAGAGTACGAAAGAAAGGGTTTTCAGCCTTTGGATTAGCAGAATCAAGGAGTTCTTGCTCTTCTTTAGAACAGGGCACACCCGGATGATAGTTATGATAGTGAACCTTGAAGTTATTGGTGCCATTTAGCTGTCTTTTAATGATCTTTGGGGTGAACTTTATACATCCGGGCATTGTGCAATAGATGGTCATATTCTCATTATCTCCCACAATCCCTGTCAACTTATATTTAGTGAAACGCTGTTTCCCATCAAAACTCGTACTATTATGACTTTAACGACAGTAGGGGCTCTTTATATGCTTTATTCTTCTTCGTAAGATAAGTGCAACGTTATAATAAAACGATAAATAAAAGGAATTAACGTCAAATGTGTGTAAAGGGTGACTTTTAGTAGGAAGTAGCTTCCATCTATCTGAAAGTGCAAAATCTCAGGTTATGTACGAACATTATTTAGTGTCTTTGGCCTCTCCGTTACTCACTTACGTAATTTAGAATTCGAAACTTCTCAGAGACGTTTCGAAATGTTTCCTCGCGGCGACACCTCGCTTAACACACCGCCACTTTCACTTATTCAACTTCAATAATTAATAACTATTCTATTCCTTTATTGATTTTCTTAATTTTTGGCATGTGAGCTAAGACAACAATGAAGTCAAAATATACTGAGTACGATGTGCTCCAAGCTATTAATGCAGTCAAAAATGGCAAGTCCGAACGTTGCGCTTCAATTGAGTGGGCTATTCTAAGGTCTACTCTTCAACGTCGAATTCACAACCCAAACACCCATCAACAAGCTGCTAGTCATTTGCAAAGGCTACCCCCGGTGTTAGAAGATCGTCTTACGCGCTGGATTTTGACTCAAGAGACATTGGGGTTCAGTATTACTCATGCGCAAGTACGGCTTTTTGGGAACCGGCTTTGCGTACTTCAAGGAGACCCTGCACCACTCGGAAAACGATGGGTACAGCGGTTTTTTAAGCGGAATCCTGTCCTAAGCACTAAGAAGCAATATTCCATTGATTCTGTGCGTGTCAATAATGCAACATCCGATGTTATTAAGCCATGGTTCCACAAACTGCGGATCCCAGCTATTCAGGCAATTCTACCTGAAAATCGATGGAACATGGATGAAGCAGGAATCATGGAAGGCTTTGGAGTTAATGGCTTGGTTATTGGCCATGCAAATCGACGTTTTGTTCAGCGAAAATAGCCTGGTTCCCGGAATTGGACCTCGTTCATTGAATGTATATCTGCCACCGGCCGCAAAACCACCCCACTTGTAATATACAAGGGAAAATCAGTCCAGCAACAGTGGTTCCCAGCAGATATCAAGTTATTTAAGGACTGGCAATTCACAGTAATAGAGAATGGATGGACAGACAACGCTACCGCATTAGAGTGACTTGAAAAGGTCTTCATCCCTCAAACGCAACCACGTGACCAGGAACCACGATTACTCGT
>JAFJYG010001306.1:0-10610 GCA_017366145.1 Cadophora sp. M221
ATATGGGGATCCACGAGGAGCCTCGCATTGATATGTATTGGAATACGGACAAAGAGAAGGGCCCAATACATTCAATTTCAGCTCATATACCACTCGTTCGCTATGAAGAAATCAAGAGATATTGTCACATCTCTAATGCTGAAGATGATGCGCGGCTTGGCTACCACCTACCGAATAATACGATTTGGTGGTATAAAGTAGAGCCACTAGCTTCGGAAGTTAGAGCCTCATGCCAACGTTATTACTCTCCTTCTACTGAAGTTAGTATTGATGAGCTCATGGTTCGTTGTTTTGGAAGGTAAGTACCCCGCTTTAATAGATTTATTTACCCCTCTAAATTAATATTAGATTCTCACACACTTACAAGATGCCGAATAAGCCAATTAAGAAAGGGTACAAGATATACGGAATCGCCGACCATGGATACATATATAATTGGGTATGGAGCTCTATAGGCGTGGGATTACAAGCTCTATTTAAGCATCCAAAGCTCACGGCAACGGGGTCTCTTGTACGAAGTTTGGTGCTCTCCTTACCAAGAAAAGGCTTATCAGTCTATCTTGATAATTACTTCACTTCTATACCCCTTTTTGAAGAGCTTCGGGCTTGTGGTTATGGTGCTGTTGGTACAACACGCCCACATGCGCAGTTGCCGTCAAATGTCACGCACTTGAAGAAGCGTTTTGCCACTTCTTTACCATGGAATACTCTATGCGCAAAAGTAGTGGAAAACACATTATGTTTAGCATGGCAAGACATGTTTACTCCTCCGAAGGGGGTCCGAAACAGGTCCGTACTGCCTCAGGCCTACTTCCGAAGAACCTCGGCACAAGCAGTTCCTTGCGTACCAACACTTAAATATGCTATACTTTCGCACAGATGGGAAGCGGAGGAGACGACATTTGAGGATCTACAGAATGGAACCGGTATGAAGAAGGCTGGCTACGAGAAGATTCGGTTCTGCGGAGAATAGGCTAGGCGTGATGGCTTGAAATACTTCTGGGTGGACACATGCTGTATCGACAAATCTAGTAGCGCTGAGCTCTCAGAAGCTATCAACTCGATGTTTCGCTGGTACCGTCAGTCGACTAAATGCTATGTCTATCTATCAGATGTGTTAAGAACTGCCGTCAACACTGACGACTTGGCCTGGGAATCGGCATTTCAGAACAGCAACTGGTTTACTCGAGGCTGGACCCTTCAAGAGCTTTTTGCTCCGAAATCAGTTTAATTCTTTTCGAAGGAAGGGAAGCTGTTGGGCGACAAGTCAACTCTAGAACGACAAGTCTGCGAGATAATAGGGATTCCTGCCAAAGCTCTTCGAGGAAGCCCTTTGTCTAATTTTAGCATCGCTGAGCGAATGTCATGGGCGGGGAGGCGCAAGACTACTCGCGAAGAAGATCAGGCATACTCATTACTCGGCATTTTTAATATCAGCATACCAGTCATCTACGGCGAAGAGAGAGAGAAAGCGTTGAAGCGACTCCGAGAGGAGATTGATAAAGCATCAACGGGTAAGTCCTCCTTTTCTATAACTAGCCGTCAAGTGCCAAGTCTGGGGGTTAGGAAGCTGCTGACTAGATCAGGGTACAAGCGCGAGGACTTCTCAGTCACATTCAGCCTCTTTGATGTTTCCGACGTCGAATACTTCGTGGCCAGGGAAGATGAGCTCTCGAATATACACAAGATACTCAAAGGGGATGGGTCCCGTCGAGCAGTTGTTCTTCACAGTCTAGGCGGAATCGGCAAGACACAGCTTAGTATTGCATATGCGAAGCGACACAAGGATGATTACTCGGCAATATTCTGGCTGAACATCAAGGACGAGGATTCTGTGAAACAGAGCTTTGCTCAGCTGGCTAAGCAGATATTAAGAGAACACCCGTTGGCCATCCCAGTTAGTAAGTTAGTCAAGAAACGAAGCAAAACCTGGACGAAGTGGTTGAGTCTGTCAAGGCGTGGCTGAGTCTGCCTAATAACACGCGTTGGCTAATGATCTACGACAGCTACGATACTCCTGAACTACCTGGTAAGAGGGGTCCTACGATGGTAAAGCTAGTGGGCGAGATCCAGGATCGGCAGGCTTTCTGTGAAAGGTTAATGTGGAACTGGACGAGATAGCAAGAAGTTTTAAGGGTTTAAGCGGTGTACTGGTTAAGTAGCGCAGGGAGATATAAACCTAATGCTTATCACACTATGTCTTGTGAAATGAATAAAAATCCAAAGGATTACGAGGATGTTAAAGATGATAGACTGAGCTTGCACAATGCAACGAATTACTCGGCTCCAAGCTCTAAAGCTTCGAGTTGAAGTTCATCGATTGCATATTATAAAGCAAAGCCGTCGTTTTCCTAAAGTACATCGAATGACACTTCCTTCTGCGAAATGATACCTGGATATGAATCATATCGATGTCGACTGACAGGTCTAAAGGAAGGTAGATCGCGAATCGACTTGCCCGTGTACTATTCCCAGGCTCACAAGGATCGTTTCCCCCCATTCCATCATGACGCTAGGTGTAAGGATCAGCTAACAGAGAGATCGGAAGTCCACAATAATAGCTGGTTTTGGCCACAGATAGTTTAGCCCTCAATCTTGGCGTTAGCTTTCAATATGCTAACAGCTCATTCACTCTATGATAACCATCACAAAGGGGAATATTAGCCGTGGAATGAGGCGTACCACCTCAGCGTAGAATCCGCATGCGATTTAAATCAGGAACAAAATAGACCGACCTAGGCGGAATCAACAAGTTTTCACCTTCACGGCTATCCACACCTTCCTAAATAGCAATGCCAACGGCTTCCCGCCGACCACGACTTCATATAATTTTACCTCGGATGAGTACGTTTAGTTGCTATTGAGCAAACTTCCACTAAGCACCTTGTGCTCGAAGATCAGAAGCAGGGATCTCAAGTAACGAGAGTTTATCAACCAGCTGTCGCCTTTGACTTCGCGGCTAGCGTGACGCTGCCTTGGTATCCTCGCTGTTGTTTTTTTGAGCCTAATAAGTGGAGGGCTGGGGGAGGGCGCGAACAGGCATATACTCAAGTATATTTGTGTTCACTAACAATCGCATGCAACCAAATGGCTAGTAGCGACGGCGTCAGGCCCTGCTTGTGGTACAAGCACTTGACTACGTGGTAATGGATATTGGTTCATGATTAAAGCATGGATGTCGCCTGTCCCCTAGGTACTAGTGCCGCACAAGGTTCGCGACGGCGATTAACACAGAATCCACACGCTTCATGCACGTCGCAAGCAGCAAGATATGGAGGTAAGGTAGTTGCTGCCATGCTGTATCGGCGGCTGGCGGCTATCTGTGAATCGAGCACCAACATCGCTCGTTAATGCTTAGTAGACAGCAGGACTAGATGCGGATCTAAAAGCACAGATAAGTTAGACGCATTCGCCCGCTGCCGTCCTTTTGCGATGTAGAAGATGGAAGAATGGAGTCGATGGCAAGCATAGCCAAGGGAGGGAGGAGAAAAGAGATTCATGATAGCGAGGCGCCTCACACGTCTGACCCATGGAGTTAGCGAACCGAACTGTCGGGACACGCTACTGAGTGAGCCCTGCCACAGTCATGGGATTGACGCGGTGAAGTACGGGCAAGTTCTGCAACAGTGGTATGGTATATACCTTCTGCCTTGGGCAGAATGGTCTCATTTCGCCTCACCCATGCTCTACCCTTGAATGAAGATGGATGAAAAAGATGCGAACAACACCGATGGCTCGGCAGCAGACCTTCTTTCTTAAACATCCGCCCGTTCGCGCTGCACCCGATGTAGCCCTGCGCATGTTACTCACACAATTCAGGTCAATTTCCAACACATCGTAGAAGTGAATTGGTGGTTTAGTATTTCTAACCCATTTGAAATTACGGAGCAGGCACCTTGCGATTCGTTCTGCAGTGCAGAAGAACCAACGCTGCCATTGCTCCGGTCGGAGAACCAGGTGTGCTTTCGGGGGTTTTATCAGCGGCTCGTTATCTCATGAAATGGACAAGGTACGGTAATCCTTGAGTTGATGCCCACCACCACCACCCAATTAGAAGTCGCCAACAAGCGAGGCCCCCTAATCACATGACGAAACTCACATGCGGGCTGCCTGCCTCATAGTGGATCAATAGAACAAACCATCGATCGACATACAAGTATGTGCCTTGCATCCACCGTCAAACTACTAATAATAGCCTGCGCACCAACAGGCTGCGGCTGTCTCATCTGCTGAGCTCGAAGAAAAAGTTGGAGCCGTTCTGCCGTCTTGTCTCGGCTCATTGCAAGCCTACCAATAGGAAGCGTATCACACCCTGTCCGACTGTCCTGAGTAAGATTGCGTTTGCAAGGCGAACGCATGCAGCTCGTCAGTAGACGGGTTTAAATTCTGCGAGAGGCCCCGATGGACCGATTAGATCTCAAAATGGGGCTTACCCCGCGGCCAACAGTACCACCATGGACCCATCAGATTCGGTATGGTGACTAAAACGTGACTATTAAACCAACATTACCAGTTTATCTTATGTTAAATAGATAATCTTAGTCGCATTAATGTTTCTAAATATTTGCCGTATCTCGCGCTTAGATCCTTTTTATATTCTAAACATAACCTGAGTGGTAGCTATAGCTTCACATTCATCTTTGTTTTCAAAGTAGTTCCTTAAGAAGCGTTTAACCTAAGCTAGGGCTTTTTCTCTAAAGTATAAGATTATCTAAATACTATAGCTCCCCGTAATCCAAAATTTATTATTATTGAAGTATTACTATACCTTAACTTGTAACAACTAAGTCTTAAGCTTTTATTAATTATTAAAAATATATCCGGGAGTTTTAACTCAAAGAATCTCTCAAAGCTTACTTAGTACTACTGCTGAAGCATTAGGCATCTCCTTATTATTAAGATCTAATTTCTTGTATAAGGTAAATGAAGATAAGGTATTAATAATACTACTCTTGAGACTAAGTACTTGCGCAAGTGCCTTAAAGGTAAACATAATGTACGTAAGTTGGTACTTTTAACAAAAAGATACTATAGCAAGGGTATTCACTTACAGCTAGGAAGCAGTAGAGTATTAATTGAGTTGATCAGCTTGTTGTATTAAAAGCTATGGAGTGGAGATGTGGGGAGTTATAGGTAGGCTCGGCTATTGACTAGCGCGGATGATCCAGTTATTCATCCATCTGACTATCCCGTGACCTTAAACCTGCAACAATTATGCTTCTAGCCCCTGCATACTCACGCACTACCCTTAAAGTTGGAATTTGGTTATTGACATCTATGCAAGCAGGATTTAGAAAGCAGTTACTCTCTCTGCCAGCAAGTAGTAAATTGGCAATAATCGCGGAGTAGATAATAGCATTTAACCTACGTCGTGTGGAACTATGGCTAATAAGTAAGAAATCTCAAAATCCTCGTTGGCTAGAAAATTCAATAAAAATATAAAGATCTTAGAGAGGGAGTCTAATAACCTTCTCAAATTAGGCGAAGAGTACTTAAATAGCTTTAATATTAAAAAAACAAAGCTTGTTCATTTCTATGGAAATAAGAATATTCTTAGCTTAACGTTTGCTTAACGTTTCACTATACTAGTTCCTAGTACGTTGGTGCAGTACCGGTTCGAGATCATCGAGCTGACCCATACGTATGCAATTTAAACTCAAGCACGATTTCCCGTCCTCTCTCCATTAAGCGTTTCACCTTCTTTGAGATTGGCTGACACAACTAAAAGCCAAAGTGTGTATAAACATTACAATACAGAATGCGGTAGTCAAAAACCATGATTTATAGCTAGTTAGAGTACAGGATGTAGAGAATTACATATTACAGATAGATTACTATAGTATCTTCTACTGTCCTGGCATTCCATATTTTCAAGAGCTAGCAGTTGTGGAAGGTGACGGTCGTGGGAGGGGACAGTCGTGGAAGGCAACGGTCGTAAGAGGCAGTGGTTGTGAGAGGCAGCAGCAGTAGCAGCAGTAAGAGGTGATGGCCGTGAGAGGTAGCGGTTGTGAGAAGTAGCAGCAGTACGAAGTGACCGTCGTGGGAGGTGACGACTTTAGGACGTAGCTGGTGTTGAAGTTATGTCAGAATCTCCAAGGTTTTGCATGCCCAATTCAAAGTAAAAAGAGATTAGTCGAGAAGCTGAACTTGGGAGACCCACTTCCGGAGTTTACCCCCGTGAACCTCCACCTAACTTGGCTTTCAATAACACAGCATAACCTAGGTTTTGATATGGCCTGCTAGAAAGGTACCATGGTCTGGGGGCTTATTAGCTAACATTAACTAAAATATCAGAATGACATCCTGTCTATAAAAGTACCTTTCTCATGATATTTCACAGTACCGACACTTGATCAGTCTCCTGAGTTACCACCTGTCTTCTATTGTGTAAGGTATGAATAGCTTTTTTAATAAATACCCGAATACTAAAGCGGCGCTAGTTATACACCCAGACTCGTCCGGCAGCAAACTTCAGTAGTTAAATCCACAAGTTCGAGGAAATCCTTATCTGGGTGGAAGTCTCAAACCAGAGCTCGCCACTAGGGTAAATATGATTGTCGACATATTAGGGAGCTTAAAGATTAAGTAAAGGACAAAATGGATTTCTTGTTTTAAAGAGATAGGAAACAATGAGAGAACAGAAGTTCGAGGCAAATGTAATAGAGGACCTCACGAAATCGCGATTATGATATTATAACGAAATCTCTTATTTAACTTCTTAAGAATTGTCGGTACGCAAGGAACTGCTTGTGCCGAGGTTCTTCGGAAGTAGGCCTGAGGCAGTACGGGCCTATTTCGGACCCCTTTCGGAGGAGTATGCATGTATATATAGACCACCTCTAGCACTTCTTAGAAGAGCTAGACTTTACAATCATATCATACTTTTGACTGACTGTCCCTCTTAAAGTTTAAAGTTATATTTAAAATTATTATTAAGTTTCTTTTGAGGATTAAGATCTTTCCCTATAAGGCGACGATGGCCTCAAAGGAAGGTCCAATTGAAATGCCATTGCAAAAGATACAATTGAAGTGACGATTCTCTATACAAAGGTACGGAAATTCCCACTCTTTAATACTAATATTCCGGTACTCATTCATTTACTCGCGTTCTCGCGTTTGGTTCGTGAATATCAGTGAGGTCGGAGGACTCTATTATTTATATAGAAAGGGTGGGGAGAGTAAAGAGGATAAAGAGCTTGTCGGTGTTGGCAGTTGTGATGGCAGGGAGGTCAGAAAGAGTGCAAAGCCCAATGATGGTTATTGCAGCCAAGATCATCGAGAGACATACCTAAGCCAACCTCTGGATCGAAACAATCTTATTAAGAACTTGCTAGTATTGATCAGGAAGGTCCAGACCGATGGACAGGGTCAACCAGACTGGCTGGAAAGTCCAGACATCATGCAACCCGCTCAGTTTGAGCAACCCGCCCGTCACTCTTGGCATCCTTCACCTTCTACCTTGCCCGACTTACCAACAAGCGAGACTCCTCGAGCAATCCTTTTCTCGAATCCGAAACCATCTGCAGAACAGTGGGCTTAGTTCTTCGCTCGAGGTTGCGGTTGTATGTCATACGATGGCGAACTTGGAAGTCTGCATTGTCGTCAGTAAGTCGTCTTTCTTTCTGACCTCCGTATCCTGCCACCTGCTTTACTTTGTTTATTTCTGCAGACTTGGATTGACTAACCATTTTTGAATTCAGTATCGATTCCAACTCTTCCATGTAGAATAGATTGAGCCACGGCTACAAAGACCTCTGGTACCTTTCTAGCGTACTCGTTGTCCCTTCGGAAGACGAGGATGGATCTATCTTGGAAGACCGGGAAGAAGTGCAAGGCGGAACAGTATATCACAATAATATCATTAGAGGAGGTATAAAGGGCCAGTTCTTGCAGGGAGACTTCATATGCGGTGCATACATCATTGCACAGCGGATATCACTGTGCCCAGCAAAAGATCTCAAGGACCCTACCAAGGAGTTTTCTGTAAGTTTCTGTCTTTCTTTGACTTCTCGTTTCTTTTGCGAGGAATGTCTCGGGGCTAATACTTGGGTTGGCAATTCAGGCTCGTATCATTAGTATCACAGACACCCTCCTTAGAGTCCTGGACTTCCATTATAACCCATACCGCCATCGTGGTCAGGTTACTTGCGATATTCTATTCTCGTGTTCATTATCCCGGGGAGAGAAGTTGGAGATCAGCGAATTAGATGAAGATTGGACTCAAGCAATGAGGCTGGCATTAAGTAAATAGATAATAGCAGATGAATACTTAGGAGTTTGGATGAAGATTGGACTTGAGCATTGAAGCTGGCGTTAAGTAAATAGATAATAGCAAAGGTATACCCAAGAGATTGGAATCAATTAATGAAGTTAGTGTTGGGTAGATAAATGATAGCAAATGAAAACCTACCCTATGGGGATGTACGATACTCGAGCTCCTCGGTTCTACTGCAACTAACTGAGCTTACATATACTTACTTTTGGGAAAAGCTTTCATTAATAACCTTATTAACCTTATCAGCCTTATCGACCTTATCGACCGCATCAATCGCATCAATCGCATCAACCGCCTGGCTACTTTTCTTCTGAAGCCCGCTGTTTACCACCGCAGTATATTATTATTAGTTTCGAGGATAACACTCGAGTTAATCGTGCTCCAGGGGGACACTAAGAGACTGGCCCTGCGGTTCTTACCGAAGGGGCTCATTACTAGTGCTACCGTCAGGTGCACGATTACTTGAAAAAACCAAAAAGCACTACAGTTAATTGAATTCCCCCATTGAACGATTACTTTCCCTGCCGCCAAAGATGGTCGCAAGTCAAAGACTAAGCAAAACGATGACATTCACCACCACTAGAATCTTCAAATCATCTGTTTATATTATATGGCAGATCTCAGCGTAGTCAAACTTGTTAAAGGTACCCGATTCTTACAATTAATTAGTTTCGTTGCTCTAACTGACTAGACATTCGAGCTACATTCTAAACTAGGGATGATTGAGTTCAGCTGCCAAGGTAGTTCTTTATGTCATGTACTAGGGTTTCCTTTCAAGCTACATTTCCAAATCTCTGAAGAAATGACGAGTTGAGCTGATATCTGGAGAAAAGAACTCCTTGCCATGCTCCTTTGAAGCAGGCGAGAACCCTGGCCACCTGGACACTCAGTCACTGCAGTCAGTGTGATTATACTCAACCGCTCGGTTTCGGGAATTAGTAGAGGTGACATGGGAACGTTCACACTAGATCGTCCTTCTTGTCCTATATGCGATATCCTTTTCGAGACAAGAAAGATGCTGAAAGCCCACAAAAGGAAGGCGCATCCGAGGTGCAGTTCTTGCAAGAAGAGACTTTTCGGACAAAAGCAACCTAAGAGCCACCAAAGAGAAGTTGGCCATAGTTATTGCAAAGAATGCAATCTTTGTTTCTCGGCTAGCTCGGTCCAATTACAACATGTACGGACAGTGGAACATACTGATATCTATCAGTGCTGCGATTGTGAAAGGCAGTACCATGGCCAGATTTCTCTCGACAGCCATTGCTGTGATTGTGATCGGGTGTTCAAAGGATCTCAGGGACTACAGAGCCACTTAAGAAGTCATAAATTACACCGTCCTCGAACCAGTGGGCCTCGGGTTGATCACCTGCAAGCCGGCAGCCAAAAAGTAATCTGTGGTACAAAAAAGGACACCACGATTAATTCGAGGAAAAAGAGCAAAAGACGAGGACCCATATCCTGTCTTACGAGCGTCTAATGCAAGAAGAGGTTCGCTAAACCATCTGCATTGATCAGTCACCTTGAAAGCGGGAGTTGCGTATCAGGATGGACCCGAGACAAGTTGAGCACTATGATCACTGCTAACGATCAAAATCGTTTGATCTCGGCGGGGTATGTGGGTGAACCCTTCGTTGTATCTTCAACACAATCTCCTCTTTCACAGCTGAAAGAAACACTAGGAATCCCGTTGGCGACGGTAACGATGCTAATGAATGGCTACTAGTTAAACGAGCTACATCTCGGTCTATTATGAAAGCAGATAGTGACTCTCAAAGCAAGTGGTCAATGGTGAGCATCAAACCATTGTCTTTCGACGATAGTGAATGGTCTCTTTCGGCTTGCACCGCCTCAATTGACCTCGGACCCCATCTTCTATCCAGTGGTCTACGGTGTACTCTATGCCCATTGTCTAGGCCATGCTTTCTCACTTTGGAAGCTTAAAGGGCTCATACCATGTCCGCAGCGCATTCACCAAAGATATTTCGCTACCCCACAGTCCTTCTACCGAAAGTCAAGTCGGGAGTTGCACGGAAGGAGAAGTCTTTCTCTACACTAAGTGGACTATCACAGCATCTGACTGGGGCCAGTTCGGAGATATCTGGGAGAGTTTCCATGGCTCGTTGTAATTGCGGATCCAGCAGGTGTGGAGGAAGCAAAATCTGCTGCCGGTCCTCCAGCTTAGTCTGGTCCGTAAGTGTCACATCTTGTTCTCTGCGAGAGAGAGCATCTGCAGCTGCGTTTTGGTTGCCGGGCCGGTACATGATAGCAAAGTAGAATTCCGAAAGCAATTCGGCCCATCTAGCTTGTCGGCCCGTAAGAGCCTTAGTAGTCATAA
>JAFJYG010001307.1:0-10603 GCA_017366145.1 Cadophora sp. M221
CTCTCACCCAGACCGCCATATTCCATATATCTGCATCTGTATCTCCCTCCCTCTACTCTCCTTTCCTCTCGGATATACCCACCCCCTGCAGATGCGAAATTCTGATGTGATGCGATGTGACTGACATGCTCTCAGCAAAACAAAAAAAAAGGAACAAGCTCCTCCCCACATCCATCGATCCACCACACCATCCGCAAAAACCACACAGCGCCACAAGAAGAAGAAGAAGAAGAAGAAAGCCCCAAGCCAAGATTATATCACTCCCTCCTCACTCCCCTCCCACACCTCAATGCATCCCCTCTCGCATCTCACCAAATTACATAATTACACAACCACCACAGCAACCCCTCTGCTTCTCACCCTCGCCAACCTCCAACTTGCCCGAGGGTCCACCGCTTCCGGATCCACTACCGCCTCCGGCCGTGTAGCCCGCCATCTCCTTGTTGTAGCGTCTGATCTCGCGGACGATGTCGTAGAAGGCGTTGTCGACGTTGATACGGGACTTAGCGGATGTCTCGATGAATTTGCAGCCGAAGGAGCGAGCTAGTGCTTCACCTTCTATTTGGAGGGATTGGTGGTTAGTGAATGGTTTATCGAGAGTCGAGAGTCTGGTTGAACCCCCAATCCTGGTCGATGTCTAGATAAAGCTCCAGGCCCAAGCCCAAGCTCGATTCCAATACCTAGGGCAGATACCAGGTAGAGGAGATGACCTATCACTCGCAGATCCAACAGAAGAAAATCCAAACATACCTTGCTTAGAAACCTGTCTCTCGCCCTCCAAATCACACTTGTTACCCACCACAATGATGGGGAAATAATCCTTATCCTTGACCCTAAGAATCTGTTGTTGGAAGACCAAGATCTCATCGAACGATTGCCTGGATGTGATGCTGTATACCAGAAGGAAACCCTCGCCCGTTCTCATGTATTGCTCTCTCATGGCAGAGTATTCTTCTTGGCCGGCTGTATCGAGGACATCTAGGAGTGCTACTTCTTCGTCGATTACGCATTGCTTGCGGTAGGAATCTATAGAGGGGGTTGTTAGTTGGTTTGATCTTGGAGAGTGGCGGGATGGGTTGATGGATATGGATATGGGAGGAAAGGAAGGATGTACCTTCGATTGTTGGATCATATTCATCGACGAAATGACTCTGTATCAACTGGATAGTCAAGCACGACTTTCCAACACCACCTCCACCCACAACAACGAGCTTATACTCTCTTAAGAACTAGAAGCAGGGGAACCTATCAGCAATTGTCCCTTTCCTGTACCCATTCGCAGATATAGATAGATAGACGGTAGGTAGATGGAAGGTCGACCATCGTACCACCCACGCCAATGCAATGCAGGCAAGGGGTTGGATGGAGCTAGCTGCTGCTTGATTTTGCTTACCTTCGAAGCCATCTTATCTGTGTTCTTTCGCGTTTATCTGTTTCTGGCTGGCTGGCT
Source organism: Cadophora sp. M221 (assembly GCA_017366145.1). Classification (NCBI taxonomy): domain Eukaryota; kingdom Fungi; phylum Ascomycota; class Leotiomycetes; order Helotiales; family Ploettnerulaceae; genus Cadophora; species Cadophora sp. M221. Next base: position 1,451 of record JAFJYG010001307.1, read on the forward strand.
TGACAGGAGAGATGAATATCTTATCCTCGTCTGCTCATTGATGTAGTGACGGTAGAGTATGGTCTGGTATGTAGGAAGGTCGTGGGAAGGATGGTCGGTCGTTCGTCGTCGGCTAGAGTGGTGGGCTGAAACTTGGTCGTTGAGCAAAGCAGTGCGTGCGATACTTTTTCGCTCGCGGCAGACGATCTAGCTTGGCTTGGGGGATGAGGGCGAAAGGAGTTCGGACTCGAAATGATCGGTCGGTCTGCGCTCGAGGGGAGGAGATGGAATTGATTGTCTTATTGATCGGTTGGCCGATTGACTGATTGATTGATTGATCGCAGAGAGTCGTATCGCGGTGTGTGGTATCGCAATGGATGGTTGAAGGGGAGGGATGCAGACCGATGCAGCAGGGGAAATGGCCGTCCGTCGGTATCGGGAGGATGGTAAGTATCGGCAGTAGTCAATAGTCCTGATGCCGATCTGGTACTGTTGCAGGTGCTGTGCTGCTGGGAGAAGAGAGGTAGGTTTCGTAAAGAAGGTTGAGGTGAGGTGAGGTGAAGTAGGTCAGGTCAGGTCGAGGTCGGTCGAAGAACGGCGAAGCAAGGTAGGTAGGGTAGGGTAGGGTAGGGTAGGGAGGTCGAGGTCTGTTTCCTTCGGGTAGGGGTATGTGTGGTCTGGTAGGGCAGTCTGGTGCAGTGGTGTAGTGGGTGCAGGATGCAGGATGCAGTCTGGATAGTGCAGCGCCGCGGGTACAATACAGTACGGCGGGAGACAGGACACTGCGATTGGCCTGGACTGGGCTGGCTGGGCAGGCAGGGCAGGCAGGGTGCTGGGAAGTGCAGTAAAGTGCAAGCAAGTGCAGTCTCGAATCGCGGGGCTAGCGTAGCGTAGCGTAGCGTAGTGCGGTGTTGTGTAGTGTGTGTAGCTGCATAGATCGATCCGGGTCAGATCAGGTCAGATCAAGTCAAGTTGATATGATAGGTATGTACTCAGGTATGTACACTCTATATGTGGTATGATCCTTCTTTGTTCCTATCCGTGGAATTGCCGTTACTCGGTCCGTCATTGGTGAGACGAGGAATTCGGTCTCGGTCTCGGTCTTGGTGAAAGGATTGCAAAGAGCATGTGGGAGGGAGGGAGTCCAAGGGCCTGGCTCTGACTGGAATTATTATCTATCCAAACTACGCACGGGGCAAGATGGCGGTTCGTGCGCGAAGGTTATCAGGACAGTCCTCACTCTGCACGGGGATACGGTCTAGGTCGTTTCTGTTTCTGTTTCCTTTGTCCATGGTAGGTATCTTCACCTCGGCAGTCTGTTGATATCTCTTAGATAACTAGGTAGAATAACGACACCTCTCTCCTTACATATAAAGTGATAAATAAGCTTATACCTTGACATATCTATACAGTAGTATCATACCCACATACAAAGGGGGTACCTTCCGTACAGAGTGCAAAAAAAATACCCAAGCGAACTCCCTCCTCTTATCCACCTGGAAATCCACATCCACAACCACAGCCGTCAATGATATCTCCCGCCCCGCCTGGCCCTACCGTTCAGCCACTGGGAAAGCCGCTGCCAGGCCAGGTTCCAACTTCCAAGGGGTTGCACTCTAAACAGCCAACCAGTGAGAGAGGAGGAACTTGTGCCAGGTCATCTAACCAGCCTATCACCACCCTGCTTTAACCAGGGTGTTGTGATTGGGGTGGATATGGATATGCTGGGGATAGGCTGGAAGGGATGGCTGAGACAGGGGAGCGAATTGGAAGGGAAGAGGGGAGGGTTCGGTGCATGTTCTTTTGCGCTTCTGGTGTGCTGTGGGGATGGGAGGGCCAGTTAGATAGTGCGGTGTGGAAAGGCGCGAAGGAGGGAGGGAGGGATGGCGGTAAGAATTGATAGAGTGAGTGATGGATTGATCCAATGAATGAATGAATGGGTTTGGTTGGACAGGATAAGTAACGATTGAGCTTTCAGCCCGATATCAGAGGATTTGGTGGAAGGAACATATTTCAACGAGGGGAAGGATACGTGAAGGAAGAAAAAGGGGTAACATACCTGGGTACGAGCAAAGTAACCAGCGATCGAAGAGGATCGAAGCCAGCCGCGATCCCGGGATTTGAAAAATGCATTGGCGGATAATTATCTCTCCAAGCAGTTGATGGAAGTTACTCAAGGTACCAATGAAGAAACAGAAACAGGAGTAGAAACAAATAAAAGCCGCCAGCCAGCCGTCTTATCTGCTACTAATATCAACACTCGAACAAAACAGACCAGCACGGGGTCTGGCTCAAGACCTTCCTCCCAGTGATGGAGAACAACATACAAAAAGCTCATCACCACCACTCCCCTTCCCTAACAGCGGTAGAGTACCTCATCTCGCATATATCCTCATCTATCCATCAACCAAACCCAACCCCCGCCAATTACTAGTCAACTAATCTCACAATCCTCAATCAAGAAAGCGGACATCAAACCCAGAGAATAGAACACAGAGAAGTTTCTTCCACACCTCCAAAAACTGAAACTGAAACACAACCCCCAAGCCCCAATCTCCACGTTTCAACACCACACCACATCCGCTTCAAGAATATGATCGACATCGTTCCTAGTTCTAGCTCCATCCAGTTCTAGTTCGGGTTTATGTTTCTGGGGGTGCTAGCTCTCCCGTCTGGAGGGGGAGTGTTTCATCACGGCTCGCTTGTCTTCACTGTACTTTGCTTTTAAAGACTTTACTTCACTATCATTCATTCTATCTTTCTCTATTCGCATTACCTACTTGCCCTACCTATACCTAACCTAATAGTGATCAGATGTACCTTAAATATACAGATACATCTCCTGCACCACCTACATTCATTATAGTTCATGAGCTTTACATCTCAGTCTCAGTTCTCCAGTTAAATTATATGGACCTGCACTTGCTCTTGCTCTTGCACTGATTCTTGAGAACCGAGTGATGATGAAAAATCACTTCATCTCAATCCATCCTTTATAAAGAAGACTAAGAAGAACCAACAGCAAGAGTAAGAGTAAGAAATCCCCTAGTACCCTCCCTACTTCACTTGGGTACTACTACTCCTCTTCCTCCATCCCTCCTGCTTGTACAGTACGTTACGTGCCCAAAAACGTAGTTTTGCCCAACTTCCAACTACACGCACTTAACTCACGCAAACATTTTACGTCAAGTATTTTTGAAGAAAAAGTAAGTAACTAAATTCAATGCAAGATATGTGAAGTAAAAAAGTAGGCGGCTACTAAGTAAGCAGAGCAATGAACCTAAGTTAAGGTATGTATATACCTTATTCAAGGCACTCGAGATAAAAGCGTGTCCGCCATAGTAGAGGAATTTCCTCCTTCTATTTCCTTCCTTGTTCCCTTTTTACCTTCTCCTAATCTCCTCTTGATCCGATCTCCTTCCCGATTCCCTTACCTTTCTATTCCAGTTACTCACTTTAATATCATATCGAGGAGATCAAATCAAGCATACCAGGAACCCCCAAAATCCTCAAATAACAAAGAATATATTAGATACAGTAGCAGTAAAAGAGTAAAGTATTTTTCTTTTTTTTATTGCTGTGCCTTCTCGCGAGTGTATCATCTATTGCAACATGTACTCATGTACCGAGCTTGTTTTCTCTTCACCTACCACAATTCTTCCAGGTAAGTCCCAGCAAAGCCAAACTCAGCTCCCTACCCATCCCTCCCAACCGGTCTTGAATGCTGGATACCCCCCTCCCAATGCGCAGTATATTTGCTTGAATATCTTCCCCTTTTGGTCGGGTTCAAATGCACCGATTCCTGTAGTCTTATTGACTAACCGAAACATTCTCACCTTCAGCGTCATCCTCCCCTTCGACCTGGATCCGTTTACCATCGACGTTCTTTTCGACTTCTGCTACGAGACTCTCTAGGAATTCGCGATCCCTATCACCAGCACACATTAGCCATCAAGTCTTTCCACACAACACAGCACAAACCAACACGACCCAATCAAACGCACGCAGTACACACAACAACAAATGTGACTTACTTCCCAACCAACGTAACCGTATTATGCTTCTTCCCCCATCTCGGATAACTTCCAACCTTAACCCCCTTACTCTCCACCCTCCCCGCCAACTCCGTCAAATACCCCGCCACAGCACTCTCGCTCATCGGCGTACTAATCAGCACCCTATGAATCCCCTTCCCGGGATCCTCAAGCCTACCCATAAGCAGCGGTTTCATCCCATCCAGCAAGCGTTCAAAGAGTCTCGGTACGCCGGGCAAGACATGGACATTCCCATTGATGCACGCGACGGGCACCCAAAGGTCGTCGACGGGGAAGAGGACCTGTTTGTCTAGCGGCCGGGATGTGTCGGTAGGGAGCTCGATCATGCGCAGTTTTGCGGTTAGGGCCGCGGAGGGGACATCCCATGAGAAGTTCGGTTGGGAGGGGTGCGGTTTGCTGAATTTCTTCATCTTGGTGTAGGCTTCGGAGTGGAGGACTAGGGGGAGGGAGAAGGCTTTGGCGATGCTTTGGTAGGTTATGTCGTCATGGCTGGGGGTGTTAGCTGTGACTCTCCTTGGGTATGTATGGGTGTTTAGTTCTTGGGGTTGGTGTTCTGATGGAGGGTTGTATTGAGGCTGGTGGAGGGGGAATAGGAAGGAGAACCATACGTTGGGCCAATTCCTCCACTCGTTACTACGAAATCGTAGGTTGTGCTCATACGCTTGACAGCTTCTACGATCTCGTTCTCATCATCTGCAATGACTTCGATTCGTTTGAGTGCCTGCGAGAGTCTGTATCAGCCTTGTCCTTCAGCCTCGGTAGCTATCCCCAGAAGGTAGCCGTACCATTCCCAATTGGAAACAGAACTTCGCCATGTATGCGCTGTTGGTCTACTATTCATCAGCAGAGTGTATATCCCATTCGATGGACTGTTTGCATACATCTACCGTCTGCGAGAGAGTTAGCTTGGTTCTGTCATGTAAACACTCTCCGCACCCCTCTCCACTTCTCCAATCTCTATGGCCTCTCCCCCCTCATCCAGTTGTGCAGAAGTTCGGATAACATACCTTCCCCCCCAATACCTCATCCCCAATAATCAAACACGCCGCGGTATGTATCATCCTGGAATTCCTCTCGTCCGCCGTCGCAGCAGCAGATGCTGGTAATGATGTCATGATGCGACTTGCTTTCGACGAGAGCGCGGCGGCAGATGTATGGGCGTAGTTTGGGAGAGGACGGGAGAGATGTCGTGTTAGTTGTGAGAGTCGCGAAAACATGAGCTGGAGGTATGTTTGTAGTTTTGGTTGTTGTTTATTGGCTTGCTGTGGAGAGAGAAGGGAGGGGTGGAGTGGTGATTGAATGGAGAGGAGTGAAGTGACACGAGATGGTGGGCTGGTGGGGTAGATTTTGGATGGGCCACTTCACAGCCGCAGCATCTCAACTGGCCGGCCCTTGCAGACGGGACGTGGATGTGGTGCAGCCAGCGAGCGAGATCAGATCAGATCAAATCAGACCAGATGCTGCTGCGCATTTGGCTAGGAACTGATTTTCTTACTATTAGGACGGACGGAAAACGGAGAGACGTACGCGTCAATAAGATGAATAATACAGATAGACAGTGGGCTATATAAAGGGCTGTTCTTCTGTAGATATTTTTCAATCTTTGTTTACATCCTTTCAGTATCAACCTCAATTACCCACCTACTTATTGCCATCAGAGCAGAGCAAAGGAAGCCATGGAACTCCGCTCCCCTGCAAAGCAATGCTTCTACCAAGGTATTCTCTCTCGTTTCACCAAAAGTTAAAGAAGCTTCAAGCCTTTCGGTTTTCCACGATGGACTCGGCTTATTAGTATGATAACAAGTCCTTTTTTTCTCTTATTTTTACTTTTGTTTTCTTCCTTTCCCTTCCCTTGTGTCTCATCAGCATCAGCATCGGCATCATCACCCTTCTCATCATTCGCCTCCCTTCTCCACCTCGGCCTCCAAAGTCTTCCATATCCGAGAGCCATCGCATCACATCGCACTGGTGCCGCCGCTCTCATGACTCTGCATAGCACCAATCCAATCCCATCCTGTCCAATCCACGCCGCCGGTCAGGGCACAGTGCCGAACTTTCCGGCTGTGGCTTGAAAAGTCCATCATCCGCCTCCCCACCCGCTGTCCAGTCTCCAGCTGCTGCTTATCAAAGCCCGATATCGAATAATAATCTACTGTCTTCTATCATTCGACTTGCTTCACGTCAGCCAGCCAGCCCGCTGCTGAAAGAAGATCATGCTTGTCTGCTTCTAGACTTTTTCTCATTTTTCTCACCGTCAATTCAATCCAGAGGGAACGAACTTACTTATATGACTAAGCTCTGATTATTTGTCTATCCCATCCTTTCCGTCCGGCTCCGTTCTCTTCTTCAAGCAAAGAAGATCCATCCCATCAGCTTGGACTTACTTACTTAGTTGCAATTTTCACCGCCCGCCGCCGCCTTGTCTTGAGATGACGTGGGACCTACTGTAGCTGCAGCATAAAGTCCTATTCACCACTTACTTACTGCCCCTGCCAGCCAGCCCTTCCGGAGCCGAGAGTGAGCGAGCGCGAGAGACCTCAACAACAAAACCCTCCTCCATCCGCAGACTTTGCTTCTCTTTTCCTTCCTCTCAATATCCAGCTTGCATATAACCATCCCAGCAATCATGTCAACAGCCGGCCCCGCCCATAGAGTCCAATCCGCAGTGGTGGAATACGGATATCCTCAAGGCCATCTCGGGCATCTATCAGACGAAGAAGAGGCCGCATTCAAGAACTTCAAGATCCTCTGCGAAGAGAAGGGATATTATAAACCCGGCGAAGGAGGTACACACGACGATGCTACCTTATTGTAGGTTGACCTGCAGATCTGCGAGAATATCCAGACTAACAGACGAACTTCAGACGATTCCTACGAGCCCGTCGTTTTGCTGTCGCAGATGCATTCAAGCAATTCCAAGATACGGAAGATTGGCGCAAGGCAAACCAACTAGATACCCTCTACGAAACTATAGACCTGGAGCAATACGAAGAGACTCGCAGATTAGTACATCTCCCCTCCACCCCACCGCCTCCACCAGACCATAGCTTTTAACACAACCTCAACAGTACCCCCAATGGACTGGCCGTCGAGACCGTCGCGGTATCCCAGTCTACGTCTACGAAGTCAAGCACCTGAACGCAAAAACAATGGCCGCATACGAGAAATCCGCAAAAGAAACCTCCAGCAAAGCTACAACAGATGGAAAGACCCCCGCCAAACTCCTCCGCCTCTTCGCCCTCTACGAGAATCTGATTAGGTTTGTGATGCCGCTGTGTACGGCGCTGACGGATAGAGAACACCCCCGCACACCCATCACGCAGAGTAATAACATTGTGGATATTTCGGGGGTTGGGTTGAAGCAGTTTTGGAATCTGAGAGGGCATATGCAGGATGCTAGTACACTGGCCACGGCGCATTACCCAGAGACCTTGGATCGGATATTCGTACGTTTTCCCATGTCTTCATCCAGTTGCATTTTCCACAGCATGGGATTGAGGTGTTACATTTCGGGGTCACTGCTAACACCCCCAGATCATCGGTGCACCGGCTTTCTTCCCAACAGTATGGGGATGGATCAAGAAATGGTTCGACCCAATAACAACCTCCAAAATATTCATCCTCTCCCACTCGGACATGCACAAGACGCTTGAGGCCTTCATAGACCCTGTGAACATTCCCAAGAAATACGGCGGCCAGCTCGATTTCGCATTCGGAGACCTGCCTGTCTTCGATCCCGCCATATCGAAAGTCATACAATGGGAAGGCGAGAACAAGGATTTCCCACACGGGCCGATGTACTGGCGGAACACACTGGGCGAGAGATTAGAGGGGAAGCTAGGGGAGGAAACGAAGGAGATGAGTGCCCTTGCTGTAGGGAGCGTAGGGGGAAAGCAGAGAGAGGATAGTATATGTACAGTTACGCGGACGCTAGGGATAGACGAGGATGTGGACGGGCTGACGAACGGTCATGTTACTGCTGGGACGACGGCGGCTTTACTGGAGAAATCAAAGACTGCTACTGAAGATCCTAAAGCGGAGGCAGGTGATGTTTCGAGACCGACGGATCTCCTTGTCCCGACGAAAGCCCAGCTCGAAGCTCCGACGCAACCGCCTACGCCGGCGCATGAATTGCAGGAGGGAGAGCTGATTCCGGCGAGTAGACCGGAGCCGAAACGGTTCGTTACTGCTGATGAGGGAGGGGAGTTGGCGGAGAAGGTTGGGGCTGTGGAGTTGAGTGAGAAGAGTGGGAATCTGAGTAATGGGAATGGGAATGGGAATGTGGTTGTGGGTGTGGGTGTTAATGGGAATGGACCGCATGCTTAGGGATGATGGGTGCGGCGCATGTGTTGGGTCGGGATCGTAATGTTAAATCGGTATTGTGGGAGGGGTTTATATCGAGGATGGTGGGATGGGGGATGTTGATGGGGGATGGGTACTAGGAAGGGAAAGCAAATATCTCCGCTTGGTGTGTTTGTTACTTGATATGTCTGGTCTGGTCCGGTCTGATCTGGTTTGGCCTGGTTTGCTGGAGAAGTTAATCGGCGGAGTGGTTTATAGGAGTGTTTTGATGTGTTGCGTTGTGTTAGTTGTTCGTTGCATTGGATCTTGCAATGGGGTTCTGGTTTTGGTTTTTTGCATTGTATTAGGGCGAAACTTACATATCCATATGCTTCGTCTATGGATTTCTGTTATACATAAATAACCTTATTTTATACCCAGATGAGATGTAGCCGTCAAGGGGTAGGGTCGGGGGTCCGAATACATGGCTCTATAAATACTCCACTTCACTCTTGAATTTTCGATTTTTTTTGGGGGGGGTTTCTTCCTGGTGACTTTTAAGAAAGAGAGAGGGGGAGGGAGAGGAGAGAAAGTGAGTAATGAATAGCAAGCAATAAGCTCACTTGAAGCAGTACTAGTACTAGTACTGTATCCTTGTAAGTTTTAACAGCACGGCTAGATGATGCAGTATAGCATAGTATGGATATACTGTAATGGTGCGTGTCGAGGGAGTGAGGGAGTGAGCGCATTTACTAAGGTATACATGTATAGTGAAGATCTTGGATTCGGCAGGAAGATTTATTTTATTGTATTGGGGGTGGGCGGGTGTGAGGAGGGG
>JAFJYG010001308.1:0-10590 GCA_017366145.1 Cadophora sp. M221
GCTGAGGGGTGGTGGGGAGGGGGTTATCAAGCCAAGCAATGCATCATTGTGGCCGCAGGAGGGCCAGTAAATAGAAATTACAAGATAGGATAGGGAATTCCCTGTCCTCTGTTTATTATTCCAAGATAGCAGTATTGGAGGAGACATTTATGTGCCTCTGTCTTGCATGATTACCCCGCCAAAGCCCAAGCCGGGTCTCGGCACCGCCAGATTTTTCTCACTCGAACAAGCGAGCCGCCTACCTCACTTTCAACATGAACCTGGTTTCACTACAGACTGACTGAGTCACTCGGGGATCTTCTGCAAGCCATATCCGCGGCTTTTCATTTACGCTCCAACCAACTGCAAAACACACTCTCCTGTTGAAAGATTTCAATGTAAGGAAGTGTTGTTGTCATGTGATGGCGCCCTTCCGAACCCCCTTTTTCTTCGGCACCGGGGCCGCCCGTCTCTTATTCCCATAGCCGAAAGCAAACTTGTGCGCAAGATGGGATGGCATTTCCTATTTTATGTGTCAAGGGCTTGGGGGTTTGACTCATTGATTACTTGCTTTGTAATACCTTGTTTGGTGTTTTTCCATCCCGCGTTTTTGAGTACAGTTCAGACTTGGGAACATATTACTTGGACTTGAGGATGGCTTTATATTCGAAGAAAATCCATTGATAGCTCTAGATAGCTCCCTCGGGAATATCCATCCATCCATCCTTCACCCGATCAACACAAATCGTCCCGTAAGTACGCATGACGCACATAAACCTCCCTCCCACTCTTCGGGAAGAAAAATCCAAACAAGCTAATGAGTAATGAATTTCTCCAGACTTAAAGCTTCACTTGACCGCTCCGCTCCCCTCATACAATCACCATCCAGGTTTCTAAACGGAATTTTTCCACCTGCATCCCAATAGCATGGCAACACAACCATGTCAAGTCCACCACAACCGCTGAATTCTTCCGCGGACTCTTTCAATAGGGATATTGAGAGTCAATCTATTCACCCCTCTTTGATAAGCTCCTCTGATAATATTGCACGGGATAGTGATCATGATGGGGAATTAGGAGGGGAGATGGAGAAGCGATTGACCTTGACAGAAAGGGGGGAGGCTGATCCTTATCCTGATGGAATTAATGCTGCGAGAGAGGAGGCTTGGGATGGAGCAGAAGAAAAGGGAAGATCGGTCACGAGAATGAGTACGAAGAGTAGTTGGAAAGATCCAGGTCCACCTCCGGATGGTGGTTGGAGTGGATGGACACAAGGTATGCATCTCTCACTCCGCTATGCCACCCAGCGAGCATAGAACTCGGCGATAGCAGCTAACCACGCATTCATAGCTGCCCTCGGACATCTTGTGATCATGAACACATGGGGATTCATCAACTCCTTTGGCGTCTTCCAAACTTACTACGTGACGGCGCTCAACCGACCACCGAGCGATATCTCATGGGTCGGTAGTATGCAGGTCTTCTTCCTCTTCTTCATCGGTACCTTCACAGGCCGCCTCACAGACGCAGGGTATTTCCGGCCAGTATTCATGCTAGGATGCTTCTTAGGCGTCTTCGGAATCTTCATGGCATCGCTGTCCACGACTTACTGGCAGCTCTTCCTCGCACAGGGTGTATGCTGCGGTCTAGGCAATGGATGTATGTTTTGTCCCAGCTTGTCGTTGCTCTCTACGTATTTCAGCAAGAAGAGAGGACTTGCGCTGGGGATTGCTGCGGCGGGGAGTGCGACTGGAGGTATGGTTTTCCCAGCTATGGTGCAGCAGTTGCTTCCGCGAGTTGGATTCCCGTGGACGATGCGAGCCCTGGGATTCATTCAGCTTGGATGTCTGGTGATCTGTAATATCGGCATCAAACCGCGAATTCCACCTCGTAGGACTGGTGCGCTGGTCGACTGGAAGAGCTTTAAGGAGTTGCCTTATGTGTTGTTTGCCATCGGAATGTTCTTCACTTTCTGGGGCGTGTATTTCGCATTTTATTATATCGGCTCGTTCGCAAGATCCATCATTGGCGTCCCGTATACCGAGTCGGTAAACCTCCTTATTGTGATGAATGGTCTCGGGTCAATTGGTCGCATTATCCCAGGCCACATCGCAGATCGATATTGGGGTCCGATGAATACGCTGATGCTCTTCATTTTCCTCACGTCCCTCTTGGTGTTTTCCTGGCTCGCGGTCGATTCTCGAGGAGGACTGTACGGTTGGGCGATCGTCTATGGGGTGACTGCAGCTGCGATCCAGAGTCTCTTCCCCGTGGCGCTGAGTAGTCTGACGACGGATCTCCGCATGGCTGGGACCAGAATGGGAATGGTGTTCACGATTGTCAGTTTCGCAGTATTGACAGGCCCGCCGATTGCTGGACAATTGATCCAGAAGAACAATGGCGGCTACGAGTACGCTCAGATCTTTGCTGGCTCTGTCATGCTTGTTGGGGGTGGGCTGTTGTGTGCTGCTAGATTTGCGAAGAACAGAGAGCTGAGGGCGAAGATATGACCTTCGTGTTTAGAGTTTTGATAGATGACAACCTGCGAAGAATAGATTGGGTTTTGGGATTGCGAATTGGGTGTGCATACGTACTAAGTACGGAGGTACCTATTCTTGACGTGACATAGCATAAGCACCGTTGCTAATCGGAGGACTTTCCTGTGGAAGCTTGTCAACTCCAACAACCCCCTTTCTCTAGAGACCGGATGAACTCTTCTCCATGTCCCATACTGATTAGTAGACAATCAATGGTTTTCGAAATCGTTTCATCTTCTCCAATTCGGTACAAAGTAACGGCATGCCCGAATCACGGGTCGGCCGTCCCCCTTTTCTTTCTCTTGATTCGATCCGGGACTTCCTTTCACCGTCTTGCACTTTCGCCTAACCCTGACTCGGCTCCATGCTGTCATCCAAATAAAGACAGCCCTAATCCGCTTCATTCCGGAATCCAACCAGGTATCCTTGATGCTCCCCCTTCGAAGCTCTGACCTGCAACGAAGGGGATCCTTGGCCGTCGGCCATCCCGTTCACGTGGGGGACTGCCGACTCCATTACATAGAGGAAATAGAGATGTCTCCTTAATTTGTGCGTGTGTGGCTGAGGCTCCATCTGTGCTTGCACTCCCACTGAGCTGCTCGGATGAGATAGAGTCCTCGATAAGGGTGGTGGGCTACACTTGCTTTGGAAGAGTACGAGTGGGAGCCGTTTGGCATGGGCATTTCCCAGATCTTGGCAAAGTTGACCTGTTTCGTTTCTGATCCTTCTAGAAGTGAGCTAGAAGGTGTCGCGGAAGAATCTATATCGATCGGAGCGAAGAGCAACAGGGATAAGAAGATCATTCCTGATGCTTTCCGGAGGAGCTCTAATGCAAACTTTATGCATTGGCCTGACTCTTGACTCAAGACACGAATTTGTAAGAGAAAACTTCTGTCGCGCTTCTCTTAATTTCAGAGCTCTCCTTATTATCATGCAAATATCAAAATACCATCCCTCACCTCCAGCTTCTCTATAGTTCTCCTCCACATGGAACTGTTTCCAGATATTAAAACATCAAAATACTCGTACAGTTAGTCGGGTAGAGCACCACTGTGCACCGCTGAGCACCGTCAAAGCCCGAACCCCCTCGTCCTTGACCATGCGGACCGCAATATGGCCCTGACTCGCGGTCCCCTTTCGGAGCGACAGCCGCCCTTGGCTGATGACTTTCCAGTAGCTTGTGTGCTTGTCATGCAGTGCGTAAACTCTAATTTCATCCCTACGATGGATGATGTCTTCCTGCGTCTGATTTCGTGCCGCAGACCCTTGCTGCCCTTCCTTGGGGAAGAATGCTGCTGGGAGCCATGGTTCCCCCATACAGGCGCAAGCCACTGGATACGATGTCCTGCTTTGAGATGCCGACACTCTGATTCCTTGTAGGTGCTGGGTATTGCTGAGCAATATCTGCATCATGATACTGATGCCAGTTTCCATGAGGTTTTCGTAATACCGCTCGCCTAGTGACAAGTTACCACACAGGAGATCCACAGTTCGAGCACTTGCAGAACAATGGTGCATATCTTACTTCACCGTCACTTGCAACAGCCACAAAGTCTTGTGCACCTTCTAGAAACAAGTGCAGGGTTGTGGAGGAGGTGCTGCGCGATGGAAACAACGCAGGGCTGACGGGGAAGGAGGAATTCATGCAAGCAAGCAGGGTATGCTTCCAGAAACCTTCTAGAAGAATGTTACCAAAACGCATCTTCTGTCCCAAATTACGGATCCGAGAATAGATGTAACACATATTCTGGCCCAATACAGCGTTCGTAGATAACCTTTGACCCTTCATATAAGGATAAAGGGTTTATCAAACTCATGTTTTTGCACTAGAGCCCCCTCCACGCCCAGGAGCCCTACCACTGGTCGCCTTGCGCCACAACCCGCTGCACTTGCTGGCCCTGTCCTGTCTCACCGAGCCACAGGATTGGTACAGGGACTAACGCAATCATGCCCTGTCCCTGGCCTGTTCTGCACTTTAATAAGACCGACTGGAGCAGGGGACTGACGATAGAGAGGGGGACAGGATAACGTTGGGGAAAGTACATATCATCCCCACCAGCTCCTGTGATTGGGATGAAAAGATGCATGATGCAGCATCGAGCTTGCAGAGAGAAAAACTAGAAGAGACGATATCCATATCCGACTAGGACGACAGGCCGACCGACCCAGCAAACGAACAAACGACAGGAGAGCCAGGCGCCAAAAATTAAAGCGACGATCAATCGCAATTAAAGTGGAAGACTCGAACTCAAAGCAGACTCGAAGATAGACAAAAAGACAGACCAGGCCAGTCCCGACCAGAAAAATCAACACAGGACCGTCCACCACCATTGTTCCCTCCACTCTGCACCCACATCGCAATAGCCGCGTCGCGACAGAAATTAGCTACTCAGCCAACGTGATCCACGATCGTCGACTTCAAACTCTCCATTGACACGATAAGATAGGACTGGATTGGACTAGGATAGGCGTTGAGATCGAAAGAAGACATAGCGGTAGTCTTGGCCGGATCGCACTTCATCTCTGTTGTGGTGTCTTGATTGCCTCCTTCTTCTCTTCTTCCCTTCCCTTCTCTTCTCAATCCAATCCCATCGCATCTCAACTCCTCTAATCCGACTTTCTCTCATTCCTCTCTTGCTCCTAGGTGCAACGTAGGACGAGTCAAGTAAAGCGGTAGCGGAAGCAAAGGCAGGACAATAGCCAAACACAACACACCACAGGGAAGGATAAGACAGACAAAACAGGAGCCGACGTCCTCTTATACTTTGCTGGGTCGCCACCACAAGCCAAACTCCGCATTTTACTGCACTGCATTGCACTCCTCTCCTCGCGACACAAGCTTCTTACGCCCGAATCGCTTCTCCTCCCCTCCCCTTCCCTTCCCTCTCCTCGACGCCGAATCGACGCCGAATTCACGGTACGGCGTTCACCCGCGGCTCTCCTTCGCCTTTACTCTGCTTCAATTCGGCCCTTGCCCACTGCTTCGCTGCTTGGTGTGGTTGTCCCCAACCGAGAATCAACCCAAGTCACGAGACGAGAGCAACAACCCAGCTCGCTTACGTCACCACACATAAAATTCTCAGTCCAGCCCAGCGCAACCAGTATCCGCCCAGCTTCCCCTCCATCGATTGCCCACCTGCACCACCCGCCTGCCCTGCAAGCAAGCTATTCTCCCGATAACAACACCACGATTTCCCCGACTTCTCGCCGGCCCTCAGTACTTCTTCCATTGCACGTCCACAACCACCACCATGTCTGGATACCCGGGCCCAGGAAGCTCGTATCCTCATCACCCTCATCCCCATCATGCTCAGCTGCCGCAGTCACAGTCGCAATCACAGTCGCAATCACAGTCGCATGGCGGTATTCGCATTCCCAGCCCGAACGGCGCAAATGGCCATGGCCATGTCGGCTCAGACTCTCTCTCGGCGCATGGCCACCATGGCATGCCTCCAAACCAACAAGCCTTCCAGTACGATCAAGCTGCTCAACAGCAAATGCAATCATACGCCAACGGCCACTCCAACGGCCATGTAGAGGACATGCAACAGCAGCAACAACAGCGCGTCCAGCTTCCAGCGCCATCCCCCGCATCTACCAGCGGTGATGGCAAAGGCCACAAGGGAAATCGTCTGCGCAAAGCCTGCGACTCTTGCAGCATGAGAAAGGTCAAGGTAAGGATCATCTAGAACAGTTTTTCACTTCGAATTCGAACTTCCAGGTAGAGCAAAGCTGATGATTGTGAATAGTGCGATGAGTCTGGAATCCCATGTCGAGCCTGTGCTGCTCTCGATATTCCCTGCACATTCGACCGCGCCAGCAAGAGAAGAGGCCCTCCAAACAGACACGCAGAGGCTATCAAGAAGAAGGCTCGTGAATCCATGGCTGCTGGTGCTGCATTCGGCTCTCCTTCGAGTACATCCCCAAGCAATGTTGCTGCGACTCTTGCCTCCTTCTCTACCCACGCGGTCCTCAATGCCGAATCCATCTGCCCACTCTCTACTCTCGAACTCTTGATCGACGACTTCTTCACATATATCCACCCTCTCTGCCCGTTCCCACACGAGCCCTCGTTCCGCGCCGCCTTTCTCAACAGAGAGGATCTTAAGAACCCCTCCTTCCTTGCGCTCCTGGCATCAATGGTTGGTGTCTTAGTTGCATCCTTCCCTCGAAAGCCTCGCCTCCACCTCAAAGCCCAACATCGTGAACACCTCTTCCCCAACTCTATGAGCCTGGTCGAGCGATGCCACAAGGTTGCCGTTGCCGCGCGTGGACCAGGGTACTTGGACAAAGAATTGTCAGTCTACGATGCGGCCACAAGTTACTTCTTAGGCCTGGCTGGTGCATACACCTTTCAATGGAAGCAGACACGGCTGTACTTTGGAGAGTGCTTGACCATCATCAAAGTTCTTGGTGCGCACAAGGTCAAAGATGCTGGGCTTAGTGTAGGAGGACTTCCAGGTGCATATGGGGCAGATTCGAACAACATGCAAGGTGTTAGCCAACCAGTTGATTATATTCGACAAGAAATTGGTAGAAGATTATTCTGGGTCATGTTTGTTGGCATCATGTAAGTTATACCCGACGTCCTCTTTGTTTCATTGCTGACTTCTGTAGCTCGATTCAACAGCTTGGTGCTACCTTTGGCGAGCTTTTGATTCCCCCACCAACTTCCAACAATCCATATCCTCCTCTTCCAATGGAAATTGATGATGAGTACATCTTTGTTGACCACGTTGAGGCACAGCCAGCTGGAGTCTTGTCAAAGCTCACTGGCTTCAATCTGAACGTCCGCATCTACAAGACCGTTATCCCCCTGTCTACCATGGAGTTTGCTTATGGCATTGATGAGGTCTTCGACTGGAACCGTCAAAAGAGAGTCTTGGAGCAGTGTCTTTCAAATGTCAAGCAAGTTCTGGAGGTCATCCCGCAGGAGTTGATGCTTCAACCCGGCGCCAACCCAGGCGAATTTGAGCATTCTGCATTCCAATATCAACCTCCCAACACAGACTATCCAGGTGTTAGATCCAACGGTGGTGATGCAAACCAATGGCCCCCTGGAAAGGCTGAAGAGCGTCGTCGACTGCAGTTTGAGATTCAAAAGGCCAATATTTATGGTAGTCAGCTTGGTACCCGCTCTTCATTCGTTGACAAGTACTGCAATCTATTTGATGCATACGAGAAGGTCAAGAATAGCTCGGGTGACTCTATGCAAATGGGTTCTCCAGGCGTTATGGCGGTTGGATTGGATGGAATGCTTCCTAAACAATCTGTCACCAGCCATTACGATGAGACCAACATTGCTCAAGAGCGTGAAAGTATCGTCAAAGATCTATTGAAGGTTCTGAGTTGCATTAGTCAGGTCAACATGGAGCCAAACGGTGGCAGTTTTGTAAGTTCCGTTCATCCAGAGATAAATCCCCGACTCTAACATCAACGCAGATCAACAAGATCCGCCAGATCGCTTCCACTTTGATCGACACCCCGGACAGTCGCAAAGGCCCCATCGCAGTCAAATCCGAGGAATACCTTGGTCGATTCCTAGATGTCTTGATGAAGCTGGAGCGTATCAGTCCCGGCTGCCGAAGCGATAATGGCGATGGTCAAGTCGACGAGGAAGAGGAGTTGAGAAATTGGGCCGATCTTCGGGAGTATCAGCTCAGATTTGCTCAAGCTGGCGGATTCATGAGCGATATTTGAGTGTATTGCTTCTTCTTCTTGCTTGAGACCTGGTGCATTTCTTACTGGACTGGCTGGGGAGCCGCGGCTTTTCCGGTAGACCTGGTCAAAATTTGGGGGTTTGGAGTTTCGGGGTGGGAGCGAAAAGGGAAAAATGCCCTCGAGCATGGAGTACAGTACCGGCCTGCATTCATTCGCGTTGCTTTTCATTTGCAGATATCCGTATTCTGCATAGATATTCCATTGATCTTCTGCCTTTGCAGACAGAAATACGATGGATTGCTAGCTAGCTAGATCACTAGGTAGCTTTGAGTTTCCTCAATGAAGCAAATCATAATAAACGGTTCACTTGGTGGGGGAGTTTCTTGTGATGATCTACGGTGCAGGTAGAAGGCAGAATTAGAAGCTGATGCCTCAAGGTTCTCAACAGTCTCACGGCATCACATTGCCTTGCTCTCTGTTTTGTACTTCTTAAAATCCAGTGGTGATACATAAGCTTGCTTGCTTTATCTCTGCTTTGTAATACTGACACGAGTAAATGAACTCTGGCTTTGGAAAAAGTAAACATTCGGATACCAAACTTGTAGCTGTGCAAAGGAATTTGGATGGCAGCATAATGTGACTTCCTGCACCATGATTTTCAGAAGATATGAGCATCGTGGAGAGCGTCTTTATTCTGATAGTCCTAAACCTTCAACTCCGTCCCATATGCACATTCCACCTTCCCTGGATTCTTACAAGTTGTATCCTACATCCAACTCAAGCTTCAAGTCCAGTATGTCTCTCTGTCTGAGCCGAAGCCAACGCAGTGGTACGGTCCACTTGACAGCCCCCTTCCATCCCTAATCCCCAAACATAAGACCCTCAGTATAATACACCCTCCTTCTATCCCTAGCACCCAACCTTGGCTCCTCCAATCGACTCAACCACTCCCCGGGGCCCTCGGCGGCGCCATTTCCCCAGGCATCATTACCGCACCCTCACCCCTCAACTTCTCCATTGTGCGCTCCTTCTGCCATTCCATGACCCTCCTCTTCTTAAAATACGTAACCCAACTACTCGCACAATTGCTCTCGAATCCTCTCCCTTCCGAACTACACGCCTTGTCCGCCTTGGCTTTATCCGCTCCCAAGCTGTCGACTATGCTGTTCTTATCCAAGCAGCTGAAGTAGGCGTCCCGCGCCTCCCAGCATCTCGCTCGTTGTGTCCGGTCTGGGGCGATGGGTGCGCCGTCTTGGGTGAGCTTTGGAGCTGGGAGAGAGGGTTTTGAGGTAGAAAAGAGGCCCATTTTGTTGTGAGGGGTTGGAGTAGATACGGTGCGGGATGTTTTTGGGACTATAGTTTGGGATTAGTGATTGATATTAAGTATGAAGACGAGGTTGTGTAGATACCAATAGTCAATCAATAGAGAAAGTAATCTTCCTGTTAAAGAGTCCCTATTGCTGTTCTTTGGTAAATCGGGCTATGAGGGCGTCACTGACTGGTGTCGATGCTTCGAAGCTCTCGTAACATTTCCGCCTCCACAAACGGCAGAAAAACACGCCAAACCTAATCCGTTAAAACTCTGGCCTCCTCGAAGCAGGCAACACCATTATGTATCATCGCATCGTGTCTCCCTCCAACATAACACGACACCCATAAACAATGACAATGACAATGACACAATAGCATCAACCACCAATACATCAACACAAAATTACATAAAATGGCACGTCGCCGCCGCCCCCCACGACCAGGCGCCCTCACCGAACTTCCCCCTCTCAAGATCCTCTCCCAGATCCTCCTCCTCCAAACCCTCTGGTACGTCGCTGGAACGGTCCTGATCCTATTCACTGCGCTGGTGGCAGGGAAACATTTCAATCTGGATTTGGTGCTCAGCTGGAGGAGTTTGAGGGGTGATACGACGGTTGGCTGGATGCTGGGACTGGTTTGGTTACTGAATAGCTTAATTGGGTTGGTCTTCTTCCCCCCCTCCTAGAAGTCCCCTCTGTGCTAGTATTCTATCGCTCGGAGATTTTGATGCGGAATTCGGTAACGAAATGTGCAGAAGATAGCTAACATCAACCACCAGCGTAATCGGCATCCTCGTCCTCATCTCACGTAGCAAACTTGTCCCCGATTTCGCCGTAACACTCCACTTCATCCACCTCCTAGTCGTCTCCCTCTACTCGCATTCGATCCCGCAGAACACGCTTTGGTGGTTGTTGCAGATTAGCAGTACGGCAATGATGACTGCGCTGGGTGTTTGGGCTTGTCAGTGGAGGGAACTGAGACCGATTACGTTCGGTGGCAGCGCCGCTCAGGCGGCTACGAATGATGTACCAGCTACTGGGGATGGCGTGGGGGACGAGGAGATGGGTTATGGACGGGGGAGAGGGAGGGGAAGGGGGAGAGA
>JAFJYG010001309.1:0-10583 GCA_017366145.1 Cadophora sp. M221
CCCCCTCCCCCTGTCACCCAACCCCTCCCCATAAAAATCCAATCCAATCCAAATTTCAATCTCCGTTCTCTACCCCTGAAAAGAGAGGTCCGTAACCCACTCAATCCACTCAATCCACTCCACTCTAATCCACTCAATCGCTCGACCACGCCTAGAAATGGAAACTCAACCCCGCAAGCCCCATCTAGTACCTATCTCCCCTCCCTCTTCCGATCCGATTCGTTTCCCGCGCCGCCGTCTAATCTCACTACTTTGAAAACATTAAAGAGATCGTAAAAAAGGAGCCTCAATACCAATCAGGTAATCAGTTAATCAACCATCTTTGCGGTTTCCAAATCTCTACTTTCATTCGTTTGGCAGCGTCTTGCCACATTGCTTGCCTTGCTTTGCTATACTATTCTACAAATCCATTTTTCTTTCACCCTCCCTCCCTCGCTGAATATTTGTCCCAGTTCGCCGACTGGGTAGTTGGGTAGGTTGCGAGGCATCAATAGAGAAAAGGAAAAAAGGCAAGCAGACATGCAGTATGCAGCTCAAATACAATCCGCTCGCTCCCCTCCCATCCATCCCCTTCCCAAATGACAGAAGAAAAAAAAGCACCTCGTGAACGTCCTCGCTCAGACTCAAGAGATTGATTGTTACACCGCGCTGCGGATATATCCCATACCACACCCATTCGTGACCCTAACTATCCCTCGTACCTGCTCCAACCTTCAAATTCTGATCGACTGCCGTAAGTGGCCGTTCATCTTTGGTTTGGGCTTGTATCGTTGCTTGGAGTGCAATAGGCTGTCGGCTTTGCTCTGTTCGTTCGCCTTGATCCCCCCTTCGATCTGAGCCAGTAGAGCCTCCATCTGCTGCATGCTCTTCCCATCTTCCGTTTCCTCTGCAAGTACCGCTTCGTAGTCTTGCTGTGCCTGCTCTAGCACAGTATTATACCACTGTCCCAATCTGTGCTTTCCCTCCAGCGCCAACGAGTCGTCTTCGGCTTGCATATCACCTATGATGCTCTCTGTAATGCTTGCGTCAAGTCGGGTGAACCGATCCTCAACATCCGATACACCAGCACCGACGACATCTGTAGGATCCATCGGCTTCATGTTCTTGTTGTCAAAAAACCCTAGATACATTAGCATTGTATTAAAGACATGAGTATCATTACTTACGATTTTTGAAGCACAAGTATGCTGTTTGATACAGAGCTGTCTTTTTGAGTTGCTCTGAATGTTGTTGTTCATCCTTCTCAACAGTATTATTGACTTGTGCCCAATCGTCGTTCAGCATGCAGCGTCTCCAGATAATGCGTTGTATCAGAAGCTGCTCCTCCTTACGACAAATTCCGTGGTGTGTGACTTCAAGTGCCAGGAAGAATCGCCTGGCCAGGAAGTCTTCTTGATCAAAGGTCTCAACCTGACTACCCATGAGCGTTAGGAGATCAACAAGTTCTGAGGCGTTCATAACTTCATGCTTGACGAGACGTGACATGCTGTCTTGTAACAGTCTGGTTAGCACGAGCTGCTTCCGTAGCTTCTTGTTGCCATGTGATTCTAGAGCCAACTGAACTTCAGCATTTTCGTCGATTGCGGCCGCGATAGATGGAAGAATGAAGGCGAAGATCTGTTTTTGGATTTTGATCAGACTCAGTTCGTTGGAGACAGATGTGAGCTGCTTCTGGCCTTTGTCTGGGATAGGTCCATCGGCCTGGCTATAGTTTTGGGTTGCAAGGAGAGCCATTTTGCCCAAGCTTAGTTCGATCTTCTTGCTCCACGAGTCCTGTTCATGTTTGAGACCAAGGTCAAGAAGCGCCGAAGAAGCAGCCTCAAGATCATCCTCTCGTGTAACATCGTTGATCCAAGACACTCTTGCGTACTCAGTCTTGCTCCGCAGAAATTTCGTCAAGTATGCTTGTTCCTCCGTCCATTCATCCAGCAGTTGTCCCATCGCCCCCGCCTCAATCTCGTGCTCAAAAAATGCCATTGCCCACCTCGCTCCGAATTTTGCGAAGAGGCGTTCGATGGAAGCCTTGACCTCGTTGGCTCGATTTAAGAGCGACTCGACTGCCTCGCCGCTGAGACCAGGTTGCCGAGCCCTCATTCTGCTTCCACTTAGCTCCCACTGTAGCAGGCTTGCGAGAACCGGCATGATCTCATGTTTTTCGGCTAGTGTAATGGCGTTATCTACAAGTTCCAGGTCCGTGGCAAGACTGCTGATATTGTCTTCTTGTACTTTCTCTAATGCCACTATTGTCTGGTTTGCTTGTTCTTGTGCAGCCGGGGAGTCTTGTGCTGAACTCCATCTGATGCGCTCAGTGGTGGACCGAATAGCAATATCGATGAGTGCTGGAAACTCGAGTCGAATCTTGTCGACGACTTCTGGTGCTGGAACTCCTTGCCCAGCAGGTCTTCCCCAATATTCTCTCAACAGCAAACCAGCCAATTCAACCTGCTTCCTAGAGGTCTCAGCGACGAAGAATGTGGAAGTCCAAAATTCATCTAGCCCCTCGTAGCCAGACTTCAATATACCGTGCTCAAGCTGTTCATCCCCAAGACCATAGAGTCTCAAATTGGCTGTTCGGAAGTCAAAGGCAGCCTGTAATGCACCTAGAACCATATCATCGGCCTCGCTCAGAATTTCCATGACAGCTGCATGGTCCTTCTGCCCATCTTGATAAGTGTACTTGATAACCTGATATGCCCAAGGCACGGCAATTTGAACCTTGATAGCATCATGAATGAACCAGTGTCGTACACGATCAAGTTCGCCCTTCTCCTTATTAGGTTCCACCTTCTCATTCTCATGAATGAAGTCGATAACATCGGCCATAAGGCCGTGCTTTTGGCCATGGGGCAGGTTCTTGACAGTGTCGTCGTAACACTTCCACATGATTGTTGCTGCAGCTATCTTCTCGGCATTGCAAAGGAGTTCCCATTTTGTTCGGCGGTCCAAAACCACCCCACTGGCCTGAAGGTAAATGGCAAGGTCTTTCAAGGCGGTGGCCCGCTTTTGAAGACTCTGTGTGACAGCAAGGTTATCGAGCGGTGGTTTCGACGTCAAAATTTGAGCGCTCAGTTCTTTTGCAGCCTCGCCAATCTGTTCAGCAGGAAATTGCAGCTCTGGTCGTACCTTGAAGCTCAATGGATTGTCCTTTATGGCTCCAAAGAAAACAGCCTGCTTTAACTTGCTTATGGCTGTTACTTGTTGCGCATTACTTGAGTCCAATCTAACAACATCGGTAGCCGCAACACGTAGAACTCCGCCACCACGAACAATCAGGACGACTCCTGGGTGCTTGGCTTTGTGACGACGGTGTAGCTTTGGATCCTCAATGGTAGGCGAAGGTCCATGTGGCTCCTCCATACCCGACCCGACCACTTCGATGTTCATCTCTTGTCTAAAGTCTATCACATCCTCAAATGATTGTGGGAGGAGATGACTTTCTGAACGTAGTTGAATATCTGGAGAATCGGGTTGCTTTGCCATTGATCTGACGACAATAGCACGATCGAAAACAACATACGCGATGAGTGCTGGGTTTGGTAAATATAGTCGAGGATTTGATGTTGCCTCGCGGCTGAGAGGTGTGGTGTAAGATGTAATGGGGTGGATATCTCCAACAGACACTTCGGTATCCTTCAGTTCGACATTAACGAGGAAATAATGCGAGCTTTTTCTGTGTGTCAGGGAGGTCAACAAAAGCAGTTGGGGGCCACTCTTCGGGTTCGTAGGTGAGGTATCCGTAGCCGATTTGGGTGCGTATGTGAAGTCGTGAATTTCGAACCCTTCAATGAGCAGGTCGCTCAGTTCGGGGTTATTCGCTTTGATTGCCATCACAATAGCCTCCCGACCTTCTGCATCTCCATTGATTGCTGCATGCCCACCCCTTTGTATGTTCCAAGACTGCAGTTTGCCCTTGGCCGTCGCCAGAACTACGTTCCGCTCTCCAACCTTTTCTTGTCGTCCAGCTCGAACAGCAGCAATATCTCCACGCCAAGCAGAGCTCGACAAAGCATTTCGAATACTGCCAAATATGCTACCGCTAACTGGCCCACCTCCACTTCGCAGGAACTGTACTGAAATCGCAGGTCTTCCTTGACCATCTCTGACGGCCATGTATGCAATTCTACCAGTGCTAAAAGCTAGCATGAACCCCGCAGTTTCGGCATTCAGAATTTGGATGACGGTCTCCCCAGACAGCATTCCAGGTATCGATAGTTCCACTCCATTTCGTTGAAGTCTTAGGTCCAGCGTCGCTGCGCTAGAAACTGACTCCCAGTATGTGATTTTGCCGCTCGTAGGAATGACAACCACAAGTCCAGGCTCGGTGGATGATGCCGAATGTGAAACGAGAGATCCAAGAGGGAGCGGATCGGTGGTGCGCTTGGAAGGTTGTGGTAGAGCGAATGTGAAGGTTTCGGGGGATTGTATATTGGCAGCGTACGGCCATACAATTGCGTGGGCATGCGTGAGAGTGAGGGCATAACCGCTGTCTGAATTGATCGTACCGTGCTGATGAACTATCCTCTCATTAGATTATCTCCCACCTGATTGTATTATGTATGTACGGACCTGAAGTATCTGCGCGCAGTAGATCTGGCAGGGCGGGGAGCTTGCTAACAGTGTATGTGTCGTTCGAGGTCTACGCATCGAAGAATTAGCCTTGTTCCACAAATCCAAGAATGGGAAACCTACAAGCACACTGCTTCCATCTCCTTTCGTGCTTCGCTCTCCCGACCTGGACTTCTTTCCTCTCACTGCGATCTCCCTTTGCAAGCCAACTGGCTCCCCTGCGCTCCCAGGTCGAGCGAGTGTAGGAACCATCAAGCTCTTGGCTTCCTCCATCTCAGGCGCGGCTCCAGGCGGTACAAATGTCTGGTCGTTCAATCTCTGCCGCTTTCCTTTGGGTGCGCTGAGGCTACCTTCATTCGAGAGCGGTCTTTGGCGTCGACGAGAGGTTCTGACAGTTGGCGGCGCGGCGCCATTCGGTGCAGGAGAAAACATTGCAGTGATGGATCCAAAATGTGGGAAGGAGCTATCGTAAGCTCGAGATTTAATCTGCGCGATGGGTTGATGACATCTGGTTATCGAAGGCGGTGGTGACTTTTTTATTTTGTCGTCTTTGTTGACATGGCAGGAGGCAGATTTTGGAGAGCAGGCAATATGCGGAGCTTAGCGCGTGCCTGACCAAAGGCGGTCAACTACGTGGTGAGCCTGCACCTCACGAAACGACGACTTTCTTCTCGCACACAAGGAAATAATTCAATATGAGACTTCGATGATGTTAAAATTATATATTAATTCGTTCGTGTATTGTGAAATCAAAAGGTTTCTGTATCATTTCTAAGCCATGAATCAATTAATACTTCCCAGCCGTCAATTCTCTATTATCAGTTCCCAGCAAGCCATGCTCCGTACCTCGTACAACCACAAGGAAGAGTCGATCCGCCAAAGGTCCCTCCCTCTTCACGCAAATGTTGAAAAACACCAAGCCATGAGCAAGTAAGATAGCAACCAACCAAAGAAATGTCATTTCCAAATTCATTCTTGCACCAACAAAGAAACTGAGGATGAGGACTTCAACATTCCACGACCAACACGTGACATTAGCTCGAGACTGCGATCCCCTCAGACTCGGTTCGGATGTTGATGCTAGGTAGGTAGTGACGTCTTCCATTCACGCGTTTTTCTGTATTGCTGGATGTGTTGATTCTCGCGATGCCACCACAATTACCAAGCGCAGCAAGCACCAGCCTCACAATTTCCAATCCCTTGGTACTTTATCGATCATTACTGGCAACGAAAATAATCGACCCAGACCCTGCTCAACACCGGTTAGCCCTCGAGCTTCAGAAAATCTAGTAAGTCTGATTCGGTATCTGAATCACAGTCTATAGCGAGACGTCCCAGAGATTCTTTTGTGGACGTATGGCTGGATTTTGAAAGCTAATTTGCTGATTCCATTGAAGTCTACGATTAAAAGACTACTCGCCAAAAGCAGAATATAGCACACGGCTCAAGGCGATCAGTCGGGCAATTGAGGATGTTCCAATGTCCAGAGATGACAACTCGGTAGCAGTCCCAGGCCACCCTCTGAGGAGGAACCCTCTCTTTGCGCATCTATTCCCAAAGCAGGAGACAGACTCACTTGCTCTGACAAGAATCCTCACGAGTCATGACGCTGCTAAGAACATCGACTCCCCGAAAGGTATGCTACTCCACGGAGAAGTAGGCACCGGGAAATCTATGTTGTTTGACCTACTTGCCGATAGTCTTCCCAACAAGAAGAAGAGGCGGTGGCATTTCAATACTTTTATGCTTGAAACTCTCGCAAGGTTAGAGCAACTTCGGCAATCCCGCTCCAAAGGAAGTGCCGTCCCAGCAAATGCAGAGCATTCTTTGGTTTGGTTGGCAAAAGACATGGTAGAACAGACTCCAATATTGTTCTTAGACGAATTCCAGCTTCCAGATAGAGCAGCGAGTAAGATTCTGAGCAATCTGTTCACGGCGTTCTTTCAGTTGGGTGGTGTGCTCATTGCAACTTCTAACCGAATGCCTGACGAATTGGCCAAAGCAAGTGGTATGGATTTTGCCGCCCAACCCCGAGGCAGACTTGTTCGAGGTTTACTTGGTTTCGGTAGCAGGGGCGATATTTCCTCGCTCCCAGCAAATGACGAGTATGCTGGGTTTGTAGAAGTGTTGAAAGCCCGATGTGAAATCTGGAATATGGAAGGTGGTCAGGATTACAGAAGAAGAGAAACTGAAGAGATAGATGAAGAAGCCGCTGAGGTCGTGGAAACCATGAGGCAAGAAATGATAGGAGGGTTCGCAAAGCACGATGAGCTAGTCTTCGGATTGGAGTCTCTGGCAGCAAAGACGAATGAAACAGCGGATTCCAATGACGAAGCGAACCTTAACAAAGGGACAACACCGAAAAAGTACCTCCTGCTAAGCATGGATTCTGAAGCCCATTGGCAAAACGCAATCAGAGCAGCTTTGCCGTCAGACACTCCTGAAACTATTCCATGGCAATCCACAACTCTTCAAATCTTCGGCCGAAAGGTCCCCGTACCACGACATCTAGAAGGTGTAACGTATTGGTCATTTACAGACCTTTGCGGAGGGATGTTTGGTCCAGCGGATTACATCACCATGGCTTCCACATTTCACACATTCATTCTCGACGACGTTCCCATCTTAACACTCATGCAAAAGAACGAAGCAAGACGACTTATCACTCTTCTCGATGCCCTATACGAAGCTCGCTGTAAGCTCCTCATCCGAGCTGAAGCCGGTCCAGACGATCTGTTCTTCCCAGAAACCAACATCCTATCTGAGCCCGCAGAATCGACAGTCGAAGGAGAAGAAAACAACGGTGACGCCGTCTACCCAGAAACGCTCTCAGAAATCTACCAAGATCAAACCTCTCCTTTCAGACCAAACATATCAGCCTACACCGATGTCGCAAAAACCGGCTATGATCCTGACGAGGATTCGGATTTCGGGCCTATCCCAGGCAAAGCAGGTGAAATAGGGCGGAAGGTCGATTTTGGAATGACTAGCTCGTTCACTGGAGAGGATGAGAGATTCGCTTACAAAAGAGCCAGAAGCCGTCTTTGGGAAATGTGTGGTGCTAGGTGGCATGCCAGATCTCAGCCAGGGTGGTGGAGACCTCTGCCTGTTGAGGTTCGGAGATGGGAGCGCTCATCTTCAACTCTGCCTGCTTCATCGGGAGCTATGGAGGTGAAAGGAGATGTGAAGATGGGAGAGTCGATCATACTTGACAAACCAGCAGGACTTCAGGGTAAAGAATTAGAGAGAGAGCGTGCTAAGAGCCCGTTTAGAGAACAGCGCGAGCCTCCTCCTGAGTTTGGAGTTTGGCATGCTTGGGGTGTAACGAAATGGGGGAAGAAGGCAGGAGTATGGGGACAGGGTCCAGGTGGTTTAGAAGCCAGGAAAGGCAAGAAATAAAGTAGATTTAGAACATCGTTCGTTGATCTTTGTGCATTATCTTGTTTCTGTTATTTACTTCTGCACGTCCTGGGGTGGTGCAGATAGGGCTATGCCAGATATTGCTTGAATTAATCAATTTGTTACAGTACTTCTAGAGCATCTGCTCAATGGAATTGCTGGCAGTCTGGGGGGTCTATTCGCTGTTTACCTCGCAAGGCTTCCCAACGCTCTCGCTTGGGCCTGTTTATAAACCCCAGCCTTACCGAGTCTCAGTCTCCTCTTCAACCTCAACCCCTCAAACACAACAACATTCAGCCAAAATCTTCTTTCAATCTTCCACTATGAAGCCTATCAACATTTTCATTCAAATGGCACCGCTTGTGGTATCCATCCTCCTCTGCAGCTCAGCACAAGCAGCTCTACCTCCTGCCCAGGATGACCTGGACTCCAATGTCAACATCCTCACCTCACTTCCAAACGGCTACATGAGTCAAGTCCGACTAACTTGACTTGTATTAGTTTGATAAACCATATGGACATAGCTGCAAGTACATCTCAGGCTATGCCGAGGATCTCATTCACAGATGCGCGGATACGAACATTGGGTAATTTCAGGACTTTGCATTTCCCAACCAGAAGTCATCCACTTGGTTGCTATTCTGACGAACTTCGTTCCCCTTCCACTTGCTAGCACAATGAAAGAGACCCTCTTTACTAACTTCATATCTAGAGCGTCTTTGACCGGAGGCCGAGAGTTCAACACGGATAACTACTCGGTGTATGTCATGGCCGACCGTTGCTAGAAACCGTATCAGGCCAGTACAGTGACAGGCTTATGAGAGTTTCTTGTTCTGCCTCCTGCTTTCTTTCAGCGTTGAGATTCGGATTGGTACGATGATCGATGACTTAACCAGACTAAAGTCATTAGACCGAGTTTAATAGATCATATACCTATGCTCTAATTGCATGGATTTGATTTCCGACCTGACACCACAGTCATCCTTGCTGGACATGGAGAGCAGCGCTGACTTCCAACACATTAAGTTGGAGTTATTCACACACCTGTGAACCGAACTCTTCAAAGTATCTTGAGCCCCCCTTGTCCTTGCTTCGCTCCAGTGACTTCATAAATCCTTCGATTACAGTAGCATACTTACTTAATGCGTTGAATAATTCTCCTGAACGGTTCGCCGCCAAGTGTTCCTATCATTCAAAACAAGTCACTCACTACAAAACATTTTCAGTTTCTCTAGACATATACTCAACACTTCTGCTACTTATACACGCCGTCCTTGACTGTCGTACAATTACCATCTTCACCAAACAAAACGCAACATAAGCAAACATAACACCCATCCCATCTTATCCATCATCATGAAACTCACTATACTCTTCACTTCCATATCCACCCTAACCTTCCTGTTCCTACTAACCACCCTCGCAGCTCCCGGTATCCCATCAGACTACACCACCACCCGCCTCCTCATAACAGGCACCACACAAGACGGCACACCACTCGACCATACCGGCACAAAAGAAGAGATCCCTACCCAACTCACAGCCCAGAACCCTCACTTCCAAACACCCCATCTCAGCAGCCTTACTAAACACACTATCCCCCATATCCCCCGTAACGATGTAAGTCTACCCTTCTCACTCCAACTCTAAGTTCGAAATCCTCTCTCGATTAAAAAGGAGGGAGAAAATACCAATACGAATACCAATACCAACACCAACGTCGACGAAAAACAGGCCAACCAAGGAAACCTCTACTGCATCCCAGTCAAAGGCTAAGACTGGCGACCCGCAAAGAGCATCGCAATAAAGACCGGCATCGAGTACCTGAATAGCTTGAGGGCTATGTGTTGGGTCCAGCCTCATAGCTGCACTAGAATCAGCTGTTCGTACAATAGTGCCATTTATCTGTACATGTACCTAGCTTACACCACATCGCCTCCTCCTCCCTCTCTGAAATCACTTACTCCTGATGTACTTGCGGAAGGAAATAGTTGCTAACTTCCCGGTGTGCAGATGCAATGATGTAAGCTCTCCCCTCCCCTTCATAAAGTGCTTGCTTGAAATACTAATTCAGAAATTTGTTTGAAAAGACTCCATCCGTGCGAGGTTCGAAATGCACATACATCGCGGACTACGCTCAAGGAGTAAGTGATCGATGTCTCGATACTACAAAGCCGGCGTGGTGGTGGAACACAGGCGGTTAGGTGTTTGGCAAGCATGGGTATAATGTCATAGTAAGACAGGATAACTGCTAGGTCGGGATACGTGGTTGATTCTCGATTCTCGTACAGATGGAATATGTATGTGTGCATAGCGATCATGTTTTGGTATTAGTGTCTTCTATTTCAGGCTTTTTGAGTGCTTCAGTACTCTCCCTGTTGAGTGATTTCTCATATGGAGATGAATTCTACGTAGGATCATTAGCCACCACCTAACTTAACAACAATCAAAAATTCAAGAGCAACTGACTTACAAACTCCCCATCAAACATCTCTCATCTCGCATCTTTCCACCCCATTCCGTCTCAACCCTTCCCTCACCTCTATAATCCATCCATCAACCAACAAAAGTCCTCCCTCAAATCAAGGACCCCCCACCCCCGCTCCAGGCGTCCAACC
>JAFJYG010001310.1:0-10555 GCA_017366145.1 Cadophora sp. M221
CCGGCACTTCTTAGAAGAGCCAGACTTTACAACCATACCATACTTTTGACTGACTGTCTCACTGCACTTGCGTATTCGATATATCGACGAACGCTCGGTGCTTTCTTACCGGTACTGCACCGACAGTATATGTTTCTGACGCGATCGCAGTATACATATTGACACTATCAACAATTGACTCCGTAGTCACTTTGTAAAGACTGATCTTACTACAGCGCGATGTTTTGAAGCATGATGTCGAAATCATCCCTACTACGAGCAGTAAATCAGAATGGTAGGCTGCGGTGATGGTCTTGTTTTCACGCATTTCTTAAAGTAAAATTAGTGAGGGAATTACTTAATATCGTCCCGTTTAGACTTATGGCTATACTAAACCTTTCACACGCAATGGTACTTGAAATACTATATGTCTATGCAACCTAGAATGTAATTCGGGCAATTTGGTTCGAGAAGACGAGGTTTCATTTGACCAAGAAGGCAATCTAATCAATGTGAAGAGGCTATCGATACCGATACGACAGTAACCTCCCAGGCCATCCCCCGTCTTAAAACCCGCGACCCAAAATTCGATCATTTCAATCGCCCTGCCTACTAAGCGTCCCTCTTTCGACAGATACGCTGTCAAAGATTAGCTTAGCACACAAAAGCAATTCTCTGTGAGGCAATGTACCTAAATAAACACCAGTCAGTCAAAGAATAAGGCCAAGAATCTCGTTGCAACTGACTGCATGTTCGTTCCTTTGTTGTCTGAAGCGGTCCACCTTGTTCGCCTTGCTTGGTATGCCCGCCTTGAAATTATCTGCCTTGCTTAAACCAGAGCAACGTCCCCTTAAATATGAACCTCCACGCTTCATGCCCCATCAATTATCCTACGTAATCCATAGACGACGTCTTGTGTATCATAAAAGCAAAGCAACTTAACTTAAGCTAGCCCTTTCCCACTGCCGTAAATTTCATGATATACTCTAGATATACTGGTTCGCTAGTGACTTATTTCCTTATTCTATCCCATTCCGTTTCGTTTCCGTACTATCGGCCTTCCATTTGATCAAGCCTCCTTTGAAGTTCCTCGTTGCCTTTTATCAGGTCTTCCAGCCAGTCTGCAGCCATGATAAGGACTGCACTTTTACTAAACCTGCCACCTCTGAGCCCTGGCACCAACTCGCCTAAATCCTCAAAGCCTTCTCGGATCAGCATTCGCCGCTTCTGCTCACTCTTGATGTGATTCTCTCGTTTCTGATCCTCGGTGAGATTTTCTCTTGCTTTTGCAGCAGCTGCAGTAGTTGATTTACGTCTCTTGAGAGATTCGGATTCAGGAGCTGGTGATTTGATTGATGTCCTCTTTCCTGATTTTCGTTTCTTGGCCGCAGTCTTCCCCATTATAGATATAGTTGACTCGTCTTCTTTGTCGACCTCGTCTTGGAACTTACTCTTCCTCCGTTTCTTGGGTCTTAAATCCTGATTATCCCCGTTAATCTCGTTGGTATTTGTTACTGCCCTTGGGCGAGGTTCGGATTTCGTTATTATCGGACTTAGCGGCTGGGTAGTATTGGCGCTACTTGGCACGTTGAGAGTAAGTGAATTTTCTATAACCTGCTTGTAGGCACTTCCAGTAGCAAGATGGTTGTCTCGGTTGGGAGGAGCGATGAAGCCTTGAGGGTTTCCAAATCCCACATCCGAACCCCAATGGATATCGACTTTTCGGCTTGATCCTGCATGCCGCATGGAGGCTTTAGGTTGCCCTCCGAATATCATGTCCGTGAAGAAGTTGTCCTTTGGCCGTTGCGCAAAAGCTAGTTGTGTCCTAGGAGGATGTATCGACATTGACTGAGTTCTAGACTGGCCATTGGTAGCGTGTAGATCATGCCCACGAAACAGTGCATCACTCATACTGTGCGAGCGGGCAGCAGACCCATTCTGTAGCACTGATGCCGCTGCCAAAACATCTGCAGATGTTGATGGGGGTATCGATGGCCTAGCATTCATATGTGAGTTCATGTTCCCAAAATGTGGATCTGATAGTCCATGGGTCCCAATCTGAGGCTGTTGACCGAACGAAGACGTTGTTCCCATGAAAGCTGGCAGTATTTCGTCCCATACGTGCCCCAGTTGGGATCCATCGGGTGGGTTGTTGAAGAAGTCATAGTTGAACTGATCCAAATTCGCACCGTCGAAAAAGCTATCTAGGAATTTAGATTCATTGTCGTCGAGTAGAGATGGTCCGGGGGCGGGAGCTGTTGGGGAGGGGAAGGGAAAGTTCGAGTTGGTATCAAAGGAGTCTGGAATATGGTTAGTAGGTGCAGTGAAGGCAAAGAATGAAGGACAAACAGCCAAAGGGCATATCGAGGTTCCGTGGCTTCGACGAACCGATACTAGGACGCTGAACCGCGAGCATGAGTGTGGTGGATTGATTGAGTTGAGAACGTACCTTTGGCTGAACACTCCATCTTGCCCGTCTTGCCTGCTGAGTCGATAAATGATCGAAAGCAGCAGTAGAAATGGTTCGCGAATGAAGCGAGGCCCTCTTTTGTCATAGGGGTCGGTTGTGCGTCGTCCATTTCGCCGTTGTCCGGCTCGATGGTGTCCGGAGAAGAATATTTGTCGTTGGGCGTAGTGTCGTTTCTTTGCAGGTCCCGCCAGCTTCCGTACAACCAGATATTCTGGGAAAGGCGATAGTGTAGACTCTTGTGGAAAGCCCGGTCGCAGTCGTCGGTCAGTTCAACGACAAGTAGCCCTCTCATTTTGCTGCTGTGATATTATAGCTGTGACTAGTTTGGAGGATGGTGACGACGATGGGAGTTAGAAACGCGAGGCCAGAGAAGAAAGTGGAAAAAAAGATGGGGTACTTTCCTTAGAGACTAACCGGTATCCCCAATTGCGCTAGCCGATTTAAGGCTGGGGTATTAACTCCGTTCCCGCTAATCGACTCGAAGCGAGGATGGCTCGAAGTGAAATACCTCCCTCATCCCCCGTGTTAAGTGAGAAACTACTCATTTAGATCTCTATCTTGCAACTTATGCGATTACAAAATCATGTGTAAATATTATCGTTATACTTGGGTGGTACCACGGATTCCGGTTAAGAATCGACACATTTAAGGGGGGGTCCCGGTATGGTAAAAATGTGTATTCAAGAAAAGGAGAGCTCTGTACGAGA
Source organism: Cadophora sp. M221 (assembly GCA_017366145.1). NCBI lineage: Eukaryota > Fungi > Ascomycota > Leotiomycetes > Helotiales > Ploettnerulaceae > Cadophora > Cadophora sp. M221. The sequence goes on from JAFJYG010001310.1 coordinate 3,157, forward strand.
GCTCTCCTTAAATGCTCGATAAGCGAGAATGTGACTAGAACGTGATAACTATTAAACCAACAAATATAACAAGTAGGAACACTCCTGCGGACACGCGTGTTATCAACATTATACAACATGCACAAAGATAGGGAAATGTGCGCCAGAGATTAGACTGAACCTAACTTTACTCACCCTCGTGGGGAGCTATTGCATACTGCAGGGTTATGCTTCTCCATCTTTTCACCTGACTCCAATAAAGCAACTTCTTGTTGCGCCCAGGCTCCCAACGGCTCTATTCCTCCATTTCTTCAACACATTTACTTAGATCTTAGCAGGATTGCATCCAATACTCCTCGGCTGTGGTTTCTCTTGCGCTTCGAATTAGCACCAAGCTAAATCTCGATTATGCCTTAGTTTTTGGCTAAGCTAATGTCAGCCTTTAAAAGCGGCTACTGTATCCCATCACTAACATTGTTAGTTAACATATAGAAATAGTTAGTCGACTTTCGATCCCAGAATTATGCCAAATCTGGCTTTCTTATTAATTAACTACACCGTTTGAGGCTGCTCCAAAACCCTCAGGGTGTAATTATTTATCTATAGACCATAGTAAACCTTAACAGACGTAATTTCTTCGTGTGAACTAACGCGTCTTTAACTTCACTTCTCTAACTTCACTTCTTTTGCAGAAGTAGAACAGCTCCCCCTAGCCATATCACGTCGGTTCTGTGCCTGGGGGCAGGAGCGGGAACCGACGATTATTGCAAACCACCCGAATCATGCACGACGCCAAGTTCGTCCTTAGGGTTAGGGTTAGGGTTAGTTATTACTCTGTCACCATACTCGCATTGGAATATATTCACGCATGCGGCGTGGTACATGAACCGGTACTGCACCGACAATTTACTTCGGCTGGTGTGTTATATCACCATTAATACATACTAATTAGTTTAGCCTTTCCACCGGTCTCTATCCATCTGTTCTAATAATTTCTAACCATCTCACCAAACTTAGCATGTATGAGCTCCGTCGTTAAGCTTATCTATCTCATGGACGAAGCGAAAGGTTTCGTATATTTGATAATATTGACATCGAAATGCAAAATTGCAAAATCATGGATAGGATCGACGTGAAGTGCTAGTGAGCGAATACGTACATGCCCGAAAGATTAAAGACTTGGCATCTGTGCGTACGGAGGTACAGCGGTTAAGTGTTGTCATAGCACTAGCAAGGGGGGTGCAAGCTTAACCTAGAAGGGCAACATCGCGAGAATGCAGCAAAAACGCGTCCCTACCAGATTTTGTATACAATTGAATAAGATTGGGGCTCGATTAGGCAAGAAACATACTGTCAACACACGGTTCCAATTATCCACGGGTATATCGAGCTTATGCGGCGTCAAGGAATACATATTGTCCTTATGCAGGACTTAGCTCCAGGTCATGCGGCAGGAGATACAAAAGCAGAGCTTCGGGAGCGTGGAATTGTAGTTATCTTTTGGCCTCCTTTCTCTCCTGACTTAAACCCAATCGAGAGAGTATGGCATATTATGAAGAACTACCTTCAAGATAACTACCTTGAGATTATGTCTTACGATCGTCTTCGAGCAGCTGTAAAAGATGCGTGGGAAAAAGTAGGGGAGCACGAATTTAGGACTCTAATTGAGAGTATGCCGGCTCGTTGCCAAGCAGTTATTGATGCAGATGGAAAATTTACAAAATATTAATCATTAATCTAATGCTTCTTTCATGATAATACACTCAAAATATAGTACACACGCGTGTTGAATGCATTAATGCGATGCTACCCATTTCGGTTAGTTGGGCATCCCCCTTGCTAGTGCTATGACAACACTTAACCGCTGTACCTCCGTAGGTTGAAGATAAGCCTATCATACGAAGTATTACGTACGGAGTACGTCTCTGCGTCCGTGCGACGTTGGAACACTACCCTCTGCCATTAGCCGCAAGGTTATGTATGGTCTGATCTGGGCAGGGCAAGACGGCACGTACAAAGTAAAAAGGTGTCCGGGCGCCAGGCAGGGCGAGAGATGGTCGATTGTTTCCAATGCCCCGCGAAATCTGGAACATCGCACAGCATGCCTCAGCACTAAATACTGTGTGCCGCCCTATGCAGCCCAATGAATTTGATTCTGCAGGTAAACAACAACAGCAAAAATTCAGAATTAAGGGTATGGAAACGATCGAGGAGTCTACGTCAATGGCCATATGCGATCAATTAAGACTAATGATATTCGACCAGAAGAGCTAATTGACGACCCCTGCTTTGCGCCTCAGCTTAAAGCTTCAAAAACTGGTCTAAATTAAAAGAAGAGGAAAAAGTCAGCCAGAGAAACCGCCGGAGGATTAAAAGTGTGGCCGTTGCGGGCAAATTGGGCATAATAGACGTAATAAATTATGCCCGGCTTTTCGCGCGGCTTAGAAGTTGTCAATATTACCTATTACGCGTTACTCTTTGATTAGCAGTAGTCTAAATAGCTTCAATGTTGTATTATATTAATTAGCTGTTTACCTGCAAAATCAAATTCATTGGGCTGCGTAGGGCGGCACGCAGTTTTTAGTGCTGAGGCATGCTGTGCGATGTTCCAGATTTCGCGGGGCATTGGAAACAATCGACCGCATGGATTGGTGAAAGAAACCTTGAAGTCAGTGCTGATCTCCCTTGCTAGTGCTATGACAACTGTACCTCCGTAAATACCTCATTTGGAAGCAGTCATCCACTCATCTCCTTCCCCACCACGTCAGTAATAAGCAATAAAGACTTCACCACCATCGCTCACCGCTTGCTCACCAAGTTCCGCAGAGAGGGGTTTTTTTTGGCACGGAGTAAGACAGTTTGAGCAAGCCACAACGCCGTGCAGTGTTGGACTGGTAGTGGCGTCGATGGTAGACTGGGAGACGGAGAGCGAGACTGATTGCGAAACTGATCTAACTCCACTTTCTTCACCCAGCTTCTATCCCCAATTCAACCTGATTTTCCTTGCAACGCACCATCCCTTGATCCACCTCGCAACTTCAAGCTGTTCTATGTACGTCACAGGCCTCTACCTCCTCAGATAGAAAGACCTACTAATTCTCGAGGCTACACATAGATCGCGACATATAAGCGCAACACTCCTGTCGCATCACTCCCGTCGCAACCTCTCCATTTTCAACAATGGCATCGCAATTGGAATTCCACCCTTTCCCTCGCCTACCAATAGAAATTCGATTGTCTATTTGGGGGTTTGTGTGCAAAGAACCTCACGTTGTCTCTGTCGTTTACTTCGAGAACATTATTGGAACGACATATATTGTTGCGCGTGACGATCGCGAGACCGATGGAAATGAATGCATGCAACAATTCAAGTTTCACAGCCAAATACCAAGTGTTTTACACGTCAACAACGAGTCTCGCAAGCATGCTTTGGGATGCTATCCGCTCTTCTTCACCAACACTCCAGATAATCAAGAGAACGCTTACTTCAACCCTAACATCGATACATGCTACGTCGCTCTTGCCAATCAGTCTTACGAAATCAAATCTATCGATGCCGAAACAACCCACGTTACTCCCTCAGACGATCTTAGCCATAACCAGTCTTGGAATCTCGAGTACTTAGGCTTTGCTACTGAACGACTAAGTCGCCCAAAAGACCTTCCCAACTTTCCAGCTGTGAAATTTATGGCTGTCGATGAAACTTTTCTCCAAAAGAGTGAAGAGCACTGGACACCAGAAAATTGGAAGGAGTTCTTTACATATGTGCCCTCGTTGGAAAGCTTTACTTTTGTTCAGGATGGGGATACTAAACTTTTGAGTAAGGGATTGCACGCGAGAAACTGGAAAATAGCAAAGATTTGGGAATCTTTTAGTCATCCTTCTGTCTTTGAATCTACATTTCTGTTGGGATAAGTTGCGCACTACTGTCTCGACTAGATAGGCATTTTGGCGTACACTTGAGCAGCTTCTTTATAATATCGTGTTCTCGACGATGTCTTTCTGGGTTGAGCGTGAAGTTTGATGTGTGCTTTAAGATTATCCCTTCGATCGAAATTCTTACTACAAAATTGGCACGATACTTTTTCAATCTTTTGGTGGATCTTCTCGTGACGTCGGAGGTACTCTAGTCGCTTAAATTTCCGCCTGCAGCCGTCAACGGCACATCCTTTCATGCTAGATTGGAGGCGTAATGAGTCATTCGCTCTATTTGACTGTTCCAAATCGTCCGATCTCCAGCTTTCCTCAATAGTATAACCCGTGGGTAATTCAGAAGCCGTGTCGAAGGTGAAGAATGGCTTTTCGAAGTCCACCGATAGCTTGAGCGATGAATAGCATATGTTACAGTCAACAGTCGTCTCGCTTTCGTGAATAAGGTTCCAGCGAGAACCGTTGCTTTAGACTATGGTATAAACACTTATTAGATGCTATTACTAAATTGGGTTTTGAAGTATTACCTTATGATGAAGCTATTGTGGGAGGGGAAAACCCAATAAACCACACAATAAGAGAGGTAGCATACAGTGAGTTATGAGAGAGACTCTAAGGGTAGAAAATCGCGGTTCGATCAAATATAAGAATAATATATATCTAAAGAGTATGAAAAGTTTAGGGAGGGAAGGAGAAAAAAGTGTGTTTGATAAATATCTGTAAACATTCTTAGTTCTTGAGTTCTAAAGAGTACGAATTGGCAAAGAAGAGGGAGGGGAAAAGTTCTATTAAATAAAAGATATGTGGTATTGCGTTCTTGATTTTTTGTAATCAATTTTGTGCGTGTATTTTACGTCCGAGCTTCATCTAGTAGTACTAGTTACATAGTGTTTTACAGGGCTTACATGATTGCTGCGACTCGTAGATGGTTCTCTCGCGAAAGGAACGGTTCACTGCCTACCCATTGCAGTATTATCCCCCAGTCCGCTGATCCGTAGTCGCTCCGGTTCCGCTTCTACCTCGCAATCGATTTTCTAGCACCTTCTATCAAAAATATCTATATCTTAACCTTTTCTTCATAAAATCTTCCTGAACCCAAAATAGGGCCTCGGCTTTGCTCTTCTTCTTAGAGGACAACAGCTCAAAGCGAATAAGAGAGACGTTGCTCTTGTAGTTGAAAGAGTACGCTACTGTAATAAATTACGAAGTTAGCAGCCACCTAGTGAGCCTTAGTACAAGGTACTTTTAACGGATTGCTCATTGCCTTCTGAATATTTGTATCATAACAGTTTAAATGCCCGCGGGGAAATGATCGCCAAGGCGCTAAATTCCGTAACCGAACTACTGCTCCAAGGGATACGTGTACCCTTAGTGCAATACTCAACGATTAGCCCTTTGTATCCTATGTCTAGTAGAAAAGTGAAAGGTAAGATTGCTATCCACGAGTAGTTTAGTAAAAAAAAAATTTATTTATTTAAAACTTTTCGTTAGTTTTCGTTCCCCTTACGATTATATAACTAAATAAACTTTCTTGAATAAAGGGAAATTAAAAGCCCCTTACGTTACTTTTGAAGTTAAATCATCTTACTACTACGTATTAAGTTCAATAGAAAACATAAATTTGGGGTTTTCCAATTCTCTAAAACCATCAAGCCTTTGTTCATTTTCACTATGGTGAATTCTTTTCCTAGTATTAATAACCAGGGGTATTCGATGCAAGATATAACTACATATACTTTTGACACAATCGTTGGTTTTATTCCGTACAAAGCATATCGAACTCGTCACAATAGCAAGGATGTGAATAAGGCAATATGGCTAGATATTATCGAAGCTCCTTTCATCAAAGGTAACTATCTTTAGGAAAAAGAATTATGGCTAATATGTAAAGCGCTACTAGAGATTTCTCTAATGGGCCAAAGAAAACAATTGTGTTAAGGAAAGCTGTGTGGTCGCAATGAGTTGATAGCGGTATATATTTGAAATGTTTACTTGGCAACGCTAATGCCAGGAGAGCGTCTAGATATGTTAATGATGCGTATACGAAAGCAGGTTTCAAGTCATTTTCAAGTTCTCAAGGGGGTTTTTAAGGGCTAGCTAGTATGTATGTTAATATTCTAAGGATACAACTCACAAAAGTCAGCTAATATTCGTAAGATGAGCAATTATTTGTCCAGGACTAGAGTACAGACCTAAGCATTTACAATAGTGCTGGTCTACTAGGAGTTATTTCACTTGATAATAGTCTTCAATTTTGGGATGATTATAGTTCATTTCTCGAAGCTGACCAGGAATAGTAGTATTTTAATCTTTGATTAATAATAACAAAGTCAATTGAGTTGGGGGCTTTGAGCTTTTGAAAGGGACTCGTGTATTGCTGCGAGGGGTATGCCGAAAAATTAGATAAATTTCATTTTTCAATACAAAAACGTTTAAGTTTAATCTGTGCTTCTTATACTAGCGCAAGTATTGGGGACTTAATGAATAAACACAAAGAAAGAACTATTATTTAATAAGAAACTAAGTATTATTGACTTTGCTCTTTGGAACTTTTTTATAGATTAGGACACAAAGAGTAATTGTAGTGATACTTATAGCCAGCGGGACGAGACATCTTAGCTAGATAAACTTTAATTACTTCACGTAGATGAATGGGAGGAAGAAGAGGCATATGATGAGCCCGTTCCTAGTTGCATTCACTACTCAATTGAATAGAAGATTACATTTAATAACAAGCTAATATCTAAGGATATAGAGCAGAATCTTGTCTTGGCGCTAATCTTTTACTATAGTACTAGGCAACTGATATTTAATAGTTGCCCTTTTTACACCAAAACTCGCAGTATTATATTATATATTACATTGAAGTTATTTTAAGTATGTATTATTCCTTTTGTTATATGAATATTTATTATTTTACTTATTATATACTAAACTTTAAATATTACGCGTTGATTTATGGAGGTAGTAACTCCAGAGCCAGAGCAACCTTCGCAACCTTAAGGTATAGAAGACTACGGTGATTACGGCTTTAGTAAGATGGCGGAAGATTCACGTTGGTATAGTATAAGAGGACGCCATTTTTTAATTAATTAGTGCTGGGAAGAAGACTAGGGGTCGGAAACTAAATACAATTAAAGAGGAAGAGGCCACATAGCAAGAAGAGGCTATATGAGAGAGATGTAAATAAGGACGGGAAACATCGAAAAGACGCTGGATGTGACCGTGGGGTTGAAAAGTGCTGTGTAGTATTGGCAAGAAAGCACCAAATGTTCGTTGATATATCGAATACTGTTGGGATAGCCTTAGCTAAGAGGTGTTCCCTTGATCTGGTGACTTCCAAAGATAGTCGTCTCTCTTGGTCTAATGAAGCTTGGTTTCATCTGAACCTCCTGGTTTCGTACGAGTAATGCTCGTACGGGCTAGGGAGTTAGGGCTCGATGTATTTAAAGTAGCTTTCCCTTTCGTACGAGAGGGATACACGGAATAT
>JAFJYG010001311.1:0-10544 GCA_017366145.1 Cadophora sp. M221
GACGGGGGAGGGGAGGGGGGAATTGAGTTCAACTACCAGTAAAATTGAACGTGATTTAATTCTCCATAGGGCTGTGAGACCCACAGGTTCATTTTTATCCTAGAGAATTCTACAGGAGGCTGTGTTCCCTAGTAACACATGCATTGCATAAGAGGGTAAAACTTCATTACCTAGAGCTTAAGGAGATTGCTGAGCTTGAGACTAGGTCGAACGCGAATTGAGGAATAAAATATAAGTACACTGTAGTTTCTCTCGGCTTCATGGCCGAAGAAGATGGATACGCCAGTATTAACTCAAGATATAACATTTCTCTCGGCTAGAGCCGCGAGCGAAGCGCGGACACTCCCAGTCCAAATTTGACTCCGAATGGGAAACACGTGACTGGCACAGTGACCATCAAGGCTGAGCTACCAATTACGTTGGAAGAATAATTGCTTGAAACCAAATCCCGACTTTGATCATACGGAGGAATCTAACCGATGGGCTGAACCAAGTACGGTAAGTTGCAGGGTTTCGAAGCTAGACCATTATTCTACATATATTTTTGCCTAGCGTGCTGGGTACGTTCCACCGTTTGGGTGGGTTAAGTCACCCAACCCACAACCAAATAAAACGAAACTCATAACTAGAACACTGGTCTAGAATTTTTTTTTTTATATTAATTAGACAAAATCTAAGTTATGCAATGATCTAACTACTTGAAAACTGACTCATTGGGCATTGGGTGATGTCAGCTCCTTCCCTTACGATCCTCTAGAGCGCTTTCCATGCCACGACTTAAGTCTAAGGTCTCCCACAAACCTTTAACACCTTCTGATATCTTCCTCCTGTACACTTTCCATCTTTCACACACAATCACCGAGCATCATTCTTCGACTTCAAAGTATTGTTTACCATAGTATCAATAGCCAGCCACACCCCTGCAAGTCGAAAATTTTACCGAGTAAACAAACCCTTAAAAGTAAAAAGGCAATATGGCGCTCGGAGTTCCCAGCGAGAACGCGTCAAATGAAGATCCTTCAGTCCCTTTGACGAATGATACAGTCATGGAAGGTAAGGAAGGTGTTCACTGCAATCAGATTCTTGCTGATTTCACAGATTTCACAGACGGAGAACCCGCCGCCCAAGGGGATGGATTGAATTCCACGCTTGAAGGTCAAGATCAAGATCTTGCTGTCGCCGAAACTGGCACAGTGAATGGCGCTGTGGAGAGATCATCCACGGTCACCAAGTCTCCTGTCAATAGTAGCGAAGAAGGAGAGGACGGCGTTTCGTCAAACACGGAGGCTTCGACACCCAGAAGCACTGCTAACGGATCTTCTGGTAAACGTACCCCGTTACCAAGCAGTAAACCCAGCAGCGAACAAGGCTCTACCGAATCACAAGAGGAGAACGTCGCAACTAAAAATATGACAGATGAAGAGACCAAGGAACGTGCACTGGCAGCTGAGGAGGCTGCAAAGCATTTCTACTCGGAAGCCGGAAAACGCGCATATCAAAGGGGTCAAATTTCTCTAAAAACCGAGGCCGATGTTTTGATCGGTAGCGATATGCTTATGCGCCTGATAGAAGAGGACGAGGGTCTTCGTGAGGAACGGGCCGCCAAAAGACAGATAATCGAAGAGCAGGAAGCAGAAATGCGCGACGCAGCTAACACGTTGCTAGCCCTCGCACCAATGATTACTCTCCGGGACAGAATGTCGAGTCAACAAAGCAGAACGCAAATGCACCTTCCCAGCCCGCCAGCACTCAGCTCGCGGTATAACCTGGGCTTGGGCTTGGGCTTGGAGGGAAGGATCGATGGAGGCGGAGAAATCGGCGACGCTGACCTCGACCTTCGCAGACAAATACTGGACAGAAACCATCATATTGGTCTCACCGAAACCGAAACACCTGAACCTCAATCCGCGCCTCAATCCGAGCCTCCAGCCTTTGATCGAGAAGACACAGTAGGCACAGTAGATGGTGCTGCCGACGATCCAGAGAACAATCACTATCACTACTGGCCACCTAAATCCCCCCTCAGACAACGAATCATTCCCCTCGAGTCCACTTGGAACTCGCATGCCGCCAACAAGGGAACAAATACTCCTCCAGTCAAGCGCAGAGCTCTCAAAGCTGCCCAAGGACCAAAAGCTCCCAAAGCTCCCAGGGTCCAAAAGAAAGCTCCCAGGGTCCAAAAGAAAGCAGCTGCCAGACCCAAATCTGGCTCCAGCCGCGATCAACAACCTCGTTAATCACAAACAGCTTGCACAATGTCCGGGATGGCGCGCGACGATAAAGACCCATTTATGCGTGAGGACAGCAAGCTGAGCAACCAAGAAGCGATCCCAAACCAGGGCCAGAAGCGCAAGAAGACCTATCGAGCTATAAAATACGAATACAACGGCCCTCCAGTTTACCTTATGGTAAGCTTGATTGCTGTGCAACACCTTACATTCGTTCTTCCTTGCGCCGCCAAAATCTGCCAATTCCTACAAGCAAATACTAATCAAGCAAATAGAACCCAAACCGAACCGACCTTTGTGAGTAGAATCCCCAATGGCAGATACCTCGAAAAAAATATGGACAAGAATCAGAGGACTCTCAATTGCCTCCAGATAATGCTTTTCACCATGTGCTGACTTATCCGTCTTACAGATGCAAATCCAAACAATGTTGTGCAAGATCCAGATGGAACGAACCGAGCCATCAACCACCCACGCCTGCCTCGACCTCAATCGACTCGTCTTCCGCCATTTTCGAGACTCCTTACATATCAGGATAATGTTGTGCAAGACCTCGGTGGAGCGAGCAGAGTCGGTAACCACCCACACCCACCTCAACCCCTTACAACTCGCCATCAACCATATTCGAATCTCCCCCCTGGAGCGGCGTATCCAGACCATAATGTGCAAGTCCCCGATGGAGTCAACCGAGTCATCAACGATCCAAACCCGCCTTGGCCCCCTTCAAATGGCCATCAACTGTATTCGAATTCGCTACCTTCAGATGCATATCGAGATAATGTTGTTTATGGCTTCAATGGAACGAGCCGATGTGCACCAGGGTACTCACCTCCGCCTCAATCCCCATTTTCTCGTCATCCGCCACATTCGAGTTTCCCTCCAACAGATGCATATGCAGATAACGTTGTCCATGATCCCAATGGAACGAATCGAGTCAATAGGAACTACCTACCTCCACCTCAAGCTCAATTATCTCGGCATCGGCCATATTCGAGTCTCTCTTCTCTAGGTGCTTCTCCGCCTGCCTCTCCGCCTGCCTCGACATATGCACCTGCATATACTCCTCCGTATGTTCCTTCATATGCCCCTTCGCTTGCTCCTTCACACGCGCCTCCGTATACCAATCCCTATGCACATCTCTATGCTCCTCAAAGCACTCATGCCTCCTCCCAGCAAAATACTCCAGGCATTACAACCACATGGGACAGGCAATACCGCGAACCTAACGGCAACAGCACAGAGCAGCATGGCAAAGCAGAAGTCCAAACGAAAAAGAGGGGTCGAGGGCGTCCCCGTAAGCAGAAGAATGAATCCCAAGGTAAGACTGAATCTTAAATGAAGTCATAGCGTCGCGTAACATGGCTGACCCAAGCCGCAGCATCTGATTGCACTCCGCGTGTTCTATCAAACGCCAAAGTGGACGAGGAAAGCGACGCCATCGAGTTGAATGCGGGGGAAGTAATCAAACGTATGAAGGAGAAACAAAAGCAAGATAAGGATGAATTTCTACAGCGAAAGGAGGAGCGAAGGCTGCGAGACGGAGGTGAGCATTATCGAGGCTTGAAGAACTTCAATGGGTCACAGCGCGGTTGGGATGGGGACCAAGAATCCCTGAGACAGGAGTCTTTTCTCCCAAAATCAAACGAAACCAAGGTGACGCCCATTAAGAAAAAGAGGGGGAGACGAAGGAAGTCAGTCGTTCAGACTCCCTCTCCCGCTCCAAAGCCTCCCCATGTTACATCCGAACAGCTTCAAGAGGACATAGATAAATTTCGCACGAGATTGGCCTTGGGTGTGATTGCTATTGAGGATGCTGCTGTTGAATTGGTTCGGCAACAGCGTCAGTACTCGGCGACGATCAAGTGGGATTATGATTTCATTTCCCAAGGTGGTTTGCGCAATGATAGTTATAAGGAGGCTCCTTCACCGCCGCGAGGATCCAGGTCAAGCTCCCATCGTGTCAAGGTTCGACATTCTCCTTTACTGATGGACCAAGGAACATTGACTAACAATATTACTAGGAGCCACCACCCCTGGCGGTCCCCTCACCCCCTGAAGTCCCCTCGCCCCCCGAGGACAAAAATGACCTGGACTACGAACCTTGAGCTCGAGTGTCGGATAATGACCTCCAGTAGCATTCAAGATGCACTCTGCTGGAGATCGGAGACTGTCTCCTGGGAAAGGCAGCTTCTGCGGGCGCATCTAGGCTGTCGATTGCCAAATTCTCGCTGTCGACCATCGTTTCTTTTTAATTTGAATAACTACGCTTTGGATCACTGCGGGTATTGTTTTTTGTTTCTCTCCACTCTCTTTCTGGACAAACTGGTTACGCGTGCTGCTCATCGATAGATTTCCTTTCTGTTTTTCTGCATAGCTTAGGCGTTTCGTTACTCTTTCGTGGTACTCCTGTCATCATGCATTACTGGAGGGTGCCACAAGATTCCGAGATTGTCTGGGCGACTAAAAGTTGTCTGCTTCTGCTTTTCATGGTTTGCTTGCGTCCTTGGCGAATGTTGCTGCAACTATCAAGGGGAAGCAAGCAGTTGCTTCCACATAAACCTGCACATTAGTTAGCACAAAAGACCAATAAAATTTTTGTTATAGATATGCCGAGATAACTTGCCTTGACACTATCTGCACCGACTTTAATCTTCCCCCAACTAACAGCCTCATCAGGTCTAGCTCCAGCATCACTTCCATCAAACTCCTGTGCCGTATTGATATACACCGCACTCTCAGCCCCATTCCTCATCAAACACGCATTCGCAATATGATGTTTCACAATCCCCCCTCCCAGTATAATCATCCCGGCCCTCTGCGCCCTAACAGCAATAGTATTAATCTTCCTAATATCCTCCACGATATCAATCTTCAACTGTCTCGGGCTGGCCTTGAAGGTATGGAAGTACAACATATCGCCCAAACTGCCATCCGTCAAAGCAGGGCAGAAGACCGGGATGTTGTTCTTGTACGCCCAGTAATAGACGGAGCGCTCGTCGTTGATCTCTTTTCCTAGGCGGTGGATTATTTTTGAGGGCGTCCAGTTGATCTCCTCCCCCTCCCCTTTCCCCTTGCTGGCTTCCTGTTCCTCCAGCATGGTGTCCAAGATGGGAACGACCCAGTCCTCGAAGAGGCAGTAGTTATTATTCGGCACGATGAGGTTGCCTATGCGGTTTAGGCCCTTGGAGCGCAGTTCTGCGCCGGGAGTGGAGAACGAGCCCATGTAGGTGTCGCCGAGGCATTTTATTAGGTCTTCTTCTATGCCGCCGGCGGTGGTGACGATCGCGGATATGTGGGAGTGTTGCACGAGGTAGCGGAGGGTGCCGCGCAGGCCGGAGGAGATTAGGTTCGAAGTGTAGCCGAGGAAGATGGTTGTTTTGGAGTTGGGTGCGAGGGGGTCGGTCCAGGTGCGCTGTTGGAGGGGGGTGTGTGTTAGAGGGTTTTGGGGTTTGGGAGATGTTGATATATTTTTTGGAGGTTGTTTGTAGTTGGGAGAGGAGTGAGGTTCTCGGGAATTGTGTGTTCATATGAAAGCCAAAATATTTGGTTGTGCAGCATACGCAGAAGAAGAAATGGGAACATACCATGTCATTAATGATCCTGACAGCCTCGCCAATCGAACTGGCTTGGAACCCCATATTGTTCATCCCACCGATCAGATCATCCACGGTGATGGGGCGGCCTGCGAACTTGTTGAAGTCAAGCTCTTCGACTTTCTGAGAGCCCTTTGGCATCTCGTTGGAGGGGACCAGGACGGCATCTGTGACTGTGGAGGGTGGTGCTCCTTGAGCTTCTGTTTGGTTTGTCATGATGAGAGGTAGGATGGAAGTGAAGGTTGACGGATGGTATCGAGGGTTTGACACTACCTGATGGTCTGGGTAAAGAACTACTTCGAGGTAGACTGGAGATCAACTACCCAGCCTGATTGTTGATAGTCAAAAGGCCGACTGTAAGCCAGACAGTGAGAGGAAGTATACTCAAGACTTGAAAGTGACAAGACCAGGAGACCAGGAATCAACCAGGCGCTACCTAGGTAGAGTAGTAGTAAATAGCCTCTAGAGTATGAGCTGCCCTTAGCTCTAGACTCGCCCCTAGTCAACGTCTTTTGATAGAGGAGAGTAGTAGTCGCTGCTAGTGAGAAACTGCCAGGTGCGCAGGATATCTAGTCCTTTTGGTAATCTAGGGTTTGTTTCTTTCTTCTCGGTTGGTAAATGCTTGTATGGGATGATATGATCCCCTGATGTCGTATCTGGGTCTGAGCACAATGGCAACGTCAGAGTGTTGTTGATGCCCCGCCTGTAGAAGATAGATAGATGAAAGTTGATGCGTCAAAATTTTAGGAGCCGCATCGGCCGGACTGGCAGTCAGTCTGGCAGTCAGTGGCAGTTTGCCGTGTGCCGTGGCTGCAGGGAGGCGAGGCCTGGACCGGACAGGGGGGCAGGCTTAGCCGAGAAGCTAAAGTCCGGCCTGACGCTAACCCTTTTAGATTCGAGATCGATCCAAATCCAAGTAGGCTAGGCCAACTAGGCTCATCAACCTCAATCTTCAACCTTCACCTGTCAACCTCATCGTGCCGAGCCTTCGCAGTCTTCGCGCCTTCACGGTCAGTCTCTGCAGCGACAACACTGTGACGCTCTGCTACGGGTTGATGATACTGGCTCACTCGGGGACTACGACATCTGCTGCGTTGCCCGCAGCCTGTTGCGACGCTTGACGGCTCCACCATCTCCCATTGACGACATTATTCGGTCACTCTACCACGCGGACCAAACACACATACTACTGGCGCCTATTCCCAACAAGCCGCTGATACCCTGGGCCACTGCCCGGCAACATGAATGTGAGTATACTGCCAACCGTACTGTCTAGGAGGTACTGCTCGCCGTTGCACGCACTGCTGACACCCTCCCAAGGTCTAGATATCAGGGCTCGTATGACGCTGGCGAATCCCGACGCTCACCGCGAGATCAATCCCCAGGACGCTACAATGATTCTCGAGACGAGTTCAGAGGGGGCGGGGCTCGTGGCGGCGAGAGGAGACGCTCTATACCTGATGCACGAATAAACCACAACTCCTTCGCGTCAAACAGGGAACTATTCCGAGAACCCACTGGTCGAGACTCATCGCGAGATTTCAACTCCTCTAGAGATCCCCCGAGAGGCCCAAAGGGTTTTCCAGATGCACCAACAGGTCCTCGCGCATCCAGTCACTCCGAGTTTCGAGGCGACTTTGGCGGATACCGAGGCGATTTTCGAGGTGAGCGAGGACGCGGGAGAGGTCGAGGATGGCGGGATGATAGCCGTGATCGAGGTCGAGAGCTTGATCGGGAATACAGAGATAGGAGGGACGACAGAGGTCCGCCACCACAATTTCGTGATGATCGAGGTCGAGAGCGATGGGGTGGAAGGGAACCATACAGAGGTCGTCGGGCATCTTCTCCTCAAGGCAGAGGACGATCGCCAAACTACGGTCCACGGGATAGTCGAGATGCCCCACCAAATATCGAGATTGATCGCACGCGTCGGGGCTCTAGAGATGGACCATTATCTGGAGGCTCACCTGGCTCGGATTCGATTCCTCCATTCGGTCGCGGGTATGGCAGAGCTCCTCGAGGAGGACGCGGACGAGGAAGAGGCGGCTTCTACGAAGATGGGTTTCATAGGCCTTCTGGCAGAAGTAGGTCACCGGAGCCTACGTATCGCCGCACTCAACCTTCTGCAACCCCTCCTCCACAGGTACCGGCATTTGGTTCAACAGCGGTAGCACCTGTACCTCCGAATGTCCAAAACAGTTCTGCGGCACCTATCACGGATCCTGCTGGGCCAATGCCAGGCGTTGCAATTCCTACCGCCCCTAGATCCGACAGAGAAACCAAAATATCTCGAGGCTTCTCACGTTCCGTCCAGTATAAACCTAGCAATACTGTCCAGAAGGAGACTACCGCCTCAGAAACACAGCCTGTCTCTACTGTTGATGCCATTCCGCAAAGTACTCTGCAATCTATGAACAATCATCCAACGCAGGATGACAATCAGAAAGAATTCACCGGCCTGGACAACCTCGGTACTGCTGATGATTCCAAAACCGCTCCTCCCAAACCCGAACCAGATGTTGCTTCACAAGACAAAGCGGATGCCTCTTCCATTCGCCAAGGTCTTGTTGGTAAACATGGTCCAGAGGCACCAGTTCAACCAACCTCTGATGTTGCCGAAGTTGCATCTGAGTCAGAATCAGAAGATGAAGTGAACGACGCCTACTTCGAGGATGAAATTTCAAAGATTGAAGCCGACACAACAAAGGTCAACGTCGAAAATCCACAGAACCCACGCCCTGAATCACCTTCAGCCGTCATGAAGCCATTCCGTCGATATACCATTGATCATTTAGTTGAGGGCAGAAAGGCAGTCCCAGTTGAGTCCTGTGTGGCACCCGAAGTCAAGGTTGAAGAAGTTGCTCCTGAAGTACCAGTTCCATCAGTCCCAGTTTCTATTCCATCGTCTACTCCATTACCATTCCCAGTGCCTGCCTCGGTACCCACCTCAACGCCTAGTTCAGCAACGATCCCAGATCTCCCAGCAAAGTCAACGCGTGTCAGTAGAAGTCGTTCTTCAACACCAGCAGTCCCGGCGAAACCCAGAGCTCCGGCCAGAAGTCGGCCATCCACTCCATCACTACAAACAAAGGATAAGCACCCTTCGGATGTCATGACCAATGGCGGTTTCACCCCAGCGCCGGCTCCGTTTCCATCTGCGAGAACCCCACTTCCCAGCGTTGAACGAGCTGAATCTATACCCCGCGAACCAACTGCCCCGCTGAGATCTATTGAGCAAGGTTCAGACTCTATCCAGGATAATTCGGCACCTAAGGCTACTCCGAAACCTGCTACAAACGGCATAGCCCAAAAATCAGTTCCCATGGACGTTTTTTCTGAAAGCGAGGGTGATATGACCGAGGCAGAGAATGAAGAGATGCTTGAAGCTGTCAGACCACGCATGAAGACACCTCCAATTTCAAGTTTACCAAACTTTGGTAACAAGAGATGGTTCGAGGATGATGAATTTCTGGAAACTTTGAAACCAAAGCCTGATGTCGAGGCTAGAATCAGACAAAAGTTGATCGATGATAGGGACCGCAAGTTAAGGGAGCAAAAAATTGCCCGCGACGAATGGGGATTGAAGTACCATGAGTATCGACGGTTCACAGACTTCTCCGACGATCCTATTGCAGTTCGTAGCAGGGAGAAGTTTGCCAAGGCAAGAGCTCAGGCTGCTGCTGAGGCTGCAGCTCCACACCAATCGTCAGTACCGTCTGCTGGAGCTAAACCGGAGGGCAAAGTTCGCGTGGGTCGGTGGGCTACAGAGCACGACTTTGAAAGAGTTCTTCGAGAGTCTGAATTAGAAGCCAAGGAAACCAAGGAGAAGGAAGACCGTGCTGCAAGAGCAAAGACGGCAAGTGCAAAGGAAGCTACGATCCCCGATGCTGCTTGGGACAGAGAAGAGTGGAGGAGCATGCAGCATATCGACAAAACCCATATAGTCCCCTTTGAGAGATCATTCGCCATTCTTGAGTTTGGAGAGCCCATCGACAACTTCACCGAAGAAGAGGCTGAAATATTCGAGAGAGTTTATCTCGAGTTCCCAAAGCAGTGGAGCAAGATCGCAGCTGCCCTGTCTAGACGAGACTACAAAGCCTGTATCCAGCACTACTATCTTATCAAGCACAAGTCGGATCTCAAGGACAAGCTCAAGCGACAGCCCAAGAAGCGCAAGGCGAGACAGCCAAAGGTTAAGAATCCGAAACCAAACGCTTTGATTGCCGACGTCGTTCCAACCCGAGAGGACGCCGAAGACACTCAAGACGCTGAGGGCGGAGAGAGACGAGGACGCCCACGCAGAGCAGCTGCCCCTACATTCTCATTCGAAACTCCGGCTAGCGAGAGCGAGGTAGCAAGCCCGGCGCCTACTCCAGGACGAAAAGCAGCTGCTACGCCTAAAGGAGACGCCAGCACAGACGCTCCTCCGCCGAAGAGAAAGACCAAAGCCCCCAGAGAGAAGGGTTCCAAGCAGGCTAAAAACAGCCAGCTTCTGGCTGCTGCTCCTCCCATCGCAGCCGCCCCCCACCGTGCAGATTCTCCAGCCACGTCAATGGGAGGCACGGAATGGAAGAATCGTCGGGACCCTCCGGGCGGAAATGGTCGCTTTCCCTCTCAGTTTGATGGCCCCGGACCGAACCAACCTGCGTTCGCACCACCATATGCCCCAATTGAGCGACCCAATCCCTCCATACCGATCAACTTTGATCCCATGCCCCAACAC
>JAFJYG010001312.1:0-10526 GCA_017366145.1 Cadophora sp. M221
CCCCCCTAAAACCCACCCCCCAAAAGCTCAGCCAAAATGTGCGAATGGGTCCACCGCCTCTACTCCAACTGCCACCACCCAGTCTCCACGCGACCCTACGAACGCACCGGCCCACCCTGCGACCAAGGCACTTGGGAAGAACCCTGCCAGTTCGTCATGGTCACCGATAGCGTGTACGTCGATGGGACGTGTCTGGCTTGTATCGCGCAGGCGGCGCAGGAGGAGGCGGATCGGAAAGTGTTTGAGAAGAGGGAACGGGCGTCTTTTGGCCCGTATAACCCCCGGTCTTGAGCTTTGAGAGGGTAGCATGAAAGTAGTGGCGCTGCTGTATTGCTGGGTGTGTTTGTTTGTTTGTTTGTTCTTTTTTAGGTCTTGCGTTGCCTTTTAGTTTTAGCTAATAAACCTTTTTTTCTATATATTCATTTTCTTTTTATAGAATGTGATTAACTTGAAGCAAAAGCACTCATCTTGTCCTGGATTACTATCCTTCGTGTGTCCAATTCTACTTTATGTCATCTAATTTAAGTTTAAGTAGATTACTATCAAGTACATGTGACTCGAATAACTATTCTTTATGTCTGCTTAACTCCCGAACTCAAGTGTCATGTCGTTTCTGCCTTTCTGCCTTGCTTAGGGCTAACCTGGAAGCCGAGAACAACGAACCCCTGTTCCACCCCTACCCACACTTCCAATTCTAGAAGGAAGGAAAATAAGTAAAGACACAGAAAAATGACAGCAAAATCTTCAGCACCAGCATCATACTAGTGATAACCGACATGAAATCTGGATATTGGGCGAGTGGAACACAGTTGAGTAAGTGTGGTGGCTGGATGTGTTGATAAAGTTGATGAAATTGAGGAAAGTGGGGCACAACTACACCAGATGTGACAAGAACAGGCAAATGTTTAATCGAAAGAACAACTTACCCACCCAACTAGCAATCCAAGGTAGTCAAAATAAAAGCAATACAATCACAATTCACAGTCACAAGTATTAGATGGTCAAGAAAGCACCGTAACATGGTGGCAAAAGTCTGACATTGACTATGCTATCCGGGATATGAAATCCATCCATTGATGCAATTGATGCTTACTCGCCCATCCAGACGCCCTTAATCCATCCATCCCAGCCTATCCACAGAAAAAGAATCATGCCTCCATCCCATCCATCATCGTACAGTCATGAGGTATGTTTTGTTAATCGTGAAGGAATTGTTTAGTGCTTGGCAGCCTCTGTGATGGTATCAGTACATGAGCAGGATTATGCGAGAAAGTGATGAGGGGAGGGTAGGGAAGAGATATGAAAGAAGTAAAACATACCCTTGTGGAGATCAGCCTTGCCCTCGTGGGAGGTTTGATCGATCTTGTCGGAGACGGCATCCTTAGCAGCAGTGGCACGCGTACCGAGGCTGGCATCGGAGTCCTTGGCGACTTGCTTGTTGGCCTCCTTGGAAGCTTGAGCACCAGTTCCCTGGACGGACTCAGCGACGTAGTTGGCGGCGTTCTGTAGGAAAGAGGAGTTAGTATGTTGTTTAGAGTTGAGAATGGAGGAGTATCCAAGGGATCTTGAGATGCCGAGGTAGGGAAAGCTGCTGAGATAGGAGGGAGGAGGGAGGAAAGGAAGCTTACCTTGATGGTCTCCATTTTGATTGAGTTTGGTTTGTTGTTTGTTTGGTTTGATCGTGTGTGAAGAAGTGTTTGTATTTGTTGATGAGGGAAAAGGGTGTTGATGGAGGAAGAGGAGGTGGTCTTAAGTAGGGAGCTCTTGCAGCTCTAACCTCGTCAAGCGAGCAGTGACGTAGTTGTTGCGAATGGACGGGAATGGACTAGAAAGAATGAATGGATGGCTGTTGCCTCATCAATAGCGAAGCTCGTGAAAGGCAATGGAATAATAGCTTCTTGCCCTTTTCCCTGTCCCGAAGCAGCCTCGCAGCGTCTAGATTCATTGAGGGGGTTTGTTTGAGACAGCCGCGCCACATCTCGCCTCCAACAAAAACATGTACGACGTCAGCGGGGTCAAAGGCGGGGGTGGCTATTGGCTCGCTAAGGACGTTTACCCCTCCAAAACAATCGACGTCATACTTTTCTAGCCACTTTTCAAGATCCAGCCTCCCTTTCTCTTCCCCTTCAGCTGGGCCACGGATCAGATGCAGATGCAAATACCTAGGTAGATGCAGGCTAAATATCAATTCGTTTAAGCATGAGACAAAATCAAAAGCCGATTGGTAATTGGGAAGAAATGTGAAGCTATCCGTGGCTGTGCAATGCCTACTTTCGCTGTCGCGGCCTTTTTCTTTTCCTCAAGCTACTACAGTACTGGGAGCTGTTGACATCGGCATCAAGATCTGTCTACATCCGCCTACAACATGATCTGTGCAAGGTTCAAGCTTACATTCCGTTTGCTTCCCGTGAGTGGGGAGGCCTTCCGTGTATCAACGAATAGCAGGTAGCAGGTACCAGTTACAGCAAACGTGTCTTCAGGGAGAAAAGCTCCGGGATGGGAAAGCACCGATGCAGTACAGGCGTAGTGAGATCTTACCTTGGTAAATGCAAATGTATCTGGTTAGTGGTCCAGCTGCAGCCAGCTGCATTTCCTGCAACGCATGTGATGCCTATCATACTTGGTACTTACTACTAGTGTCAAATGGCGCAATTGATCTTCTCCGCCCTGCCATCCCCTGCCCTTTCCGTGCTCGTAATCCCCAAGCCAAAGTGGCTAGCATCGAATCCTTGGAATATAGCTTGGCTGCTCTTGCCTTTCCTTTCTTCTTCCCCCCGATCCCCACGTTACATCATCTAGTTCTTTGTCCTTCCGTATCGAGAGCCGTGCACCTGGATCACACGCTGCTCCCGGCTCAGCTCTGCCCATACCAAAACCTGCCCCTTCCAAGGATTTTGGTCCCCGGCATTTCTGTCACCTACCTGGACGTTAGAGATCACGTAGCTAGCCTGTCCCCTTCCCGTTTCGCATACCAAGGTCCCTTCCTTCCGAGGTAACACAGCAGCAGACCCTGGGTGGCCGATCTGAGTGGCTGGATAATTCTGCCATTACGTGGCTGGTTTGTGTCGAGGGAGGCTATGTAGAGGGGTTGTATTTGAGGGTGATGAGGGGTATTTCCCCTAAACATCCACCCGGATTGTGGAGGCGTGCGATATCTTTACATGTTTGTGTCTATTGTGAATGGCTTGCGGTGGAACTTCAGTCCTGTCTTACCTCTGAGTACTTGACGAGTTTCCGGTAGGGTGTCCTGAAGGTAGAGATGGAAGAAAAGAGTGAGTGTTTGCTCTGCCCAAGCTGACTGCAGGCTCCATTCTGTTCCCGATACACCACACAGCTTCTTCAAACGAGGCAACAGCAATGGATACATCCCCTCAAGCTTTACCAGCTCCGCAGATTCCATCAAGGTCCTCTCGTGGAGGAGTTTCGAACATCCGCAGGTCTATCTGAAGGCCTCCCGTCGTCTCCATCACAATGCGAGACTATGCATCTTGTGGAGCCGAAAATATCCAAATGTTATGTTCTCCTGACAAGCTGGAGCTTTCAAATTGGATGGACAGTTCTAGGCGACTTGCGTTGACCCTCTGTCATTTTCCCGTCGGCTTCATACAGTCATCCGGATCTAGGTGACGACGAGACAGCAACCCCCGAAGCAAACGGGATAGAGAGTCTTCAGAAATGATGACAGTCACCAGATTCGATTCGGGAGGCCGCCAATCGCGATTGCAAACTGCATGGGGACTGGATTAGTGCGGCTGATGAGTCGCCCTTCAGCAATGTACATCGACGATGCCTCCAGCCGAGCCATGTCTGGATTTTGCGACCAGAATCTAACTCTGCAGATAACTCTTGACTGGATTACTGTTTGGAATCACCGGATTCTCAATCAGAAAATCGCAGGTTGTGTACCTGCACAGATCTGCGATCCAGAGTGGACCCGCTGCGTGTCCCAGCTCCCTACCCCTCTTCTTTCCTCCAATTTGGACTGCGAGGATACAATCGCCAGATCCGCGAGAAGTATCTCATCTGGAAAGGAAACATAGCATGCAAATGGTGGATTCCAAAGAAGCTAGGTGCCTGTTTTGTTTGTCCAACTTGTTCTTATACGAGAGAAGTGTGTTGCGGATTTAGACCCTCAGGCACTTTGTAGACAGAAACCAGCAAGGATAAAAACGGAGAGGATTGTTTTCTATGGATGAGCTATCCTTATGGGATGTCTCAGGATCTCTTACGAACACGAAGCGAGTGCTTTTTGATCCATCTGACTTCCTATTGGACAAGGACTATGTGGGTTAAGCATCTTCTAGAAGTCTAGAAAAGGAGATGGAGAAGAATTGCCTCAGAAACCTGTGGTGCCTGAAAACAACGTACTGTACTCCTAGTCTATCTGAAGAGAGGAGATTTTGAATATAACTGTTGGATTTTAAATATAGAAGTTTAAAAGGGCGATGATGATAATGATGATGTTATTGTGCTGGATATATTAGTTGTTCGGGTTTTATTTGTTGGTCTGGTTCGGTTCAGTTTGGTTATCGGCCGCTTCCCTCACCTGAGATAACGAAGACGCTTGCTTCGAACTGCTGCAGGTGGCTTTAAACTGGTGGCAGCCTTGATGCCTAAGGAAGTATGACTGACCCGCGAGAGGGGAGCAACAACAACTCCAAGTAAATAAATAAACATACAAACAAACCGACATTTGGGAGGGAGTATTATTTCAATCACCCACGAACGACTGTTTCCTCCTTGCACATATCAGGAACAACACGCGCTAAACCTGAGCTTGCGGATATTTGCGCATCGCATCTTCCTTCCCTTCTAAGCGATTTGACCCTCACGACGACGACTACGACGACGACGAGCGAAGCATTATGCGTTGAGAAAGAGGAGGCAAGGAGGACAAGAGACGACAGAACATCGATTCAAGGTAAATATCTAAAGCGGATAGAAGGGAAAGACGACGCTGAAAAACAGAACGGGGTCCTAAAGACTTTCAGGGGAAAAGTCTTGCCTGGGCTCGATATGAATCGGCAATACAGCAAAACAGCAGACTGCTTTGAACCAACTTTGGACATTTCATATCAGTCAACCAGGAGCGATGGCAATTCCTATAGACCGCATCAAATCCGAAAAGGACACCAGAAGTCACGAGACAAGTCAACCTCCCCCCACTAACATTCAAAAGGAGGAGCTTCTACTCAAACACAGCCTCAAAGCTTCATCCCCAAAGGCATCGTCAGCATGCTTCGGAAAGTCAGAGAGCAGAACACCAAAGCATCCCTCACAATCTTCATTGCAGCCACAAACGTCTCATCCCCAGCCTCCCCTGTCAACACACCCCTATCCCTTCTCTCGCCGAAGATTTATCGCATATGCGAATCGTAGGGCTTACCTGGTTAACCAGGCTATTAAGCCGTCGGCCTTCAAACAACTGGGTATCTATTTCAAGATCTCAGGAAATGATTCAAAGCTATGCCATGAGCCAAACCCAACCGCGCCAATGCCGCCTACCTCAGAGCACAACAAGCCCTCATTCGGGGAGGAACGGTCCCTCTCTTTTGACAGTTTATATAAATCCTCTCAAATATCTACTGCCCTTCAAACCCTCCTCAGTGACACCGATGAGCTCAACGAAAGGCAAGCACCTTCCCACACCTCTCTAATGGGCTCGTGCTACCCTTGGCTTGTGATAATAGTGACCGATACCGACGCATGCCTAACTGGGAAATCACCGGTTGTGCCAATCTACCTGCTAGTATCCCAAGACTTCCCGACCTCCCAAGTCTAAGAAAGACCTTTATATCATTACATGCCGGAACAGCGAGCCCGGACACTCTCTTCTTGTCCGAGCTTTTCTCTAGCTGGTTAGTGGGATAGAAAATCAAAGCCCAATATCAACAAGGAGAAACATCCATACAAGTTCGTCGCTCTTTTTTAGCCTCTTTTTAATATATACTAGCAAGTATCAGGGCACTTTGATTTCCGTTTGCCGACATTCCATTCGACTCGTCACACTGGATTTTCGTAATGGGCAATGGCTGCTATGGGATAATACTCCGGGTGTACAAGTCTCTGTACGGCATCATGTATTCAATGCAGTCGAAGGCTGGGAAGAAGATAATGTCCAGGAGGCTTTAAGGATTGTCGGTGTCCTTGCTCGGGAGGAATAAGTCTTGTCTGCCTGTAGAAACGTCATTTGGGTAGTTTTTAGTGTTTTGAAGTTTGTTTGCGGTGCAGGACGGGAATGAACAAGGGGCTGAAAGGGTGTTTCTTGAGGATTTGTCATCGCGTCAAGAGGCCGGGCGCAAAAAAAAAAATTCATCCTCAATGATTATACAATTTTATGCTCGCTCGGGAGAAATGACCTTCGCACTGTAATTTTGGTATCATTATCTTATCATTATCTAATGTGATCTGATTCAATCTCGTTGGTCTTGGCAAGTCCCCCCGGCGCAAAGCTTTTCCGTCCGAACATCGAAATCTCGAACATTGAGCATCAAACATCGAAGTCTCATCCAGCGCAACAATCAATCCATCCAGCTTCATTCAATTCGAAATCGCTACCTACTTAATTTTTGACTCCTCGACACTTTAATATGCTATGATTGCTTTTCCACCCCCGCCCAGGCACGGCTTTTCCAACCAAAAACTTCCCCCTATCCCGTGACCAATCCAATCTTCAAATGCCTCGACTTTCAACCTCCCTCATATTGCAAGCATACAACAAATCTGAGCTCCTTCCACTCGTTCTTCGCGGTACCCGAACCCTCGACTCAGCATGCAATGAGTTACGATGGCTGAGAGAACACGTCCAAAGCTTCAAATCAACATCTCCTGACCAGAATCACCAAAGACTCCTGAGACTATGCCAACGGCGGTCAAGAGGTGAACCTTTACAATATATCCTTGGCTCACAACCATTCGGAGAGTTGGATATTAAATGTCGGCCGGGGGTGTTGATACCCAGGTTCGTGACTTTTCTTCCATTGAACTCACGTGACCATACTAACAAGATCAGGCCGGAGACAGAATCGTATACCACATACCTCGCCGACCTTGCAAACTCACACAAGCTCATATCAAAAGTCCCAAAGAAGAATCGCGACAAACGACGATTCAAAGAGCTAAGCCAAAACCTTCGAATATTGGATCTCTGCTCAGGAAGCGGTTGTATCTCCTTACTCCTCTACTCACTCCTCTCGACCAAATTTCCCAAACTCCAAATCTTCGGCCTAGACATCTCAAAACAAGCCGTCTCACTCGCCAAAGATAATCTAGCACGCAATGTCAAAGCTAGATATATCCCCCAATCAGCCATCAAAGACACACCAGCGCATCCACCACAAGTCCAGTTCGGCATCGCGGATATCTTTGAACCCTTTCTAAAGAACATGGGACAATTCGACATCATCATCTCTAACCCACCATACATTTCCCGCGATGAATTCAACACCCAAACAACTCGCTCAGTGAGGAATTACGAGCCGAAACTGGCACTGGTGCCAAGTGACAGAAACCAAGACGCTTTCTACAAGCGTCTCATCAGGCTTCATCAGATCCACCTGTCACAAGTCCTGCTCATGGAAGTAGGCGATGCAGCACAAGCAATTCGTGTGGCGGAAATGGCCTTCGAAATGAACTATACCTCATACCAACACACCCCTCGCGTTACAAACCGTGTTGAGATCTGGCGGGATGATCCAGGTTACGATGGGGTTGAGGAGGTGAGGGTTATGGCCGGAAGAGAGATTCGTATTCTGGGGCGGGGGAAGATTAGAGCTGTTGTGCTATTTCGCGAGACGACGGACAGACATCCGGCATACCGGGCCATGCTAAATAACAAGGTGGTTGAGCGACTAGATGAGCCCGATACAATTCAGGTTTCTGAGAAAGAGTGTGCGCGATCTCGGAGGAGAGAGGCGGCGAATCTTAGGAAAGCGCGAAAGAGAGCACGCTTGAGCAGAGGGAAGTTTGAGAAGCTTAGACGGCAGCCGAGGAAGACTGGGAGACAAGAGCCTGGGGGGTTTGGGCGGTCTTCGTGGGCCTGAGGTTCGGTGGTTCATGGACTAGGGAAATCCTAGGGAATGCTGATATGAGTGGGAAGAGGTTTTGGAGCTTGAGGTCTGTCTACATGGATACTTCGATCTCGATGACAGGCTTTGAGGAGGCATGTTGAAATCTTCCAACTGCCAAAGCCATGTGGGGCCTCGCTGTCTAGCATCTGGTCTCAACAACTTCAGCCTCCCGCAATTGGTTCTCGATCCAGCCAATTCAGTCTAACAGATGACTGGGATGTCAGCTTGTAACAAAATGTATTATATTCGCATACCAGCCGCCTCGATCGGTTAGAACCAACCACCCAAGTATCCAGGATCCCCATTCCGCCACTCAATCAATCCACATGTGCTTGCTTACTTTCACAAATATCACCGGGCAACCAGGTTGGTTTCGATGCATCTCCCAAGTCCATTCCATCACATTTCCTCTCATGCACGCAGCCGTTCTGTTTTGTCTCGCTTAGTCAAGTCAAGTCCTCACTCACCGTTCCACAACACTCACCCCTTGCATCCACACCCGAGACCCCTCACAAGCCGAACCCGCACCGACCAATCTCATCCCCATATCATGTCATGCACATTCACATTCCAACAGAATGCCATCCCATCTCTTTCAAGCACCCAATCCACCCCTATTCCATCCAGCCACTCCCTTCCGTTCCCGCATAACCCTTACCACAAAACCCCTCTTCCCTGCACAAGCTTGATATTGTCATATTATTCTTTACAGAGCCGCACCCTTGTTCATTCAATTTACCGATTCTTCGGGATTTGACAGGGAGATTTGATTCAGAAGAAGGAAGGACAAAAGAAAGAAGAGCGCTTCTGGAAGCCCCGACGAAGGATAAGTAGCTTGATTTGTCACCTTCCAAACGCCCCAAGTCTTCTCCCGAGTCTTCTAGATTTCTTCGACCGTCCTTCTATTGCACGACATCTGAGACCTCGTAAGCCACGATCACAAGCATCCACACATTCCAAAAGTCAAGATGCACAACAACCCACTCTCACCACTCTTCCTCGCTATCCTCACTTTCTTCTCTCTCAACTCCATCGCCGGACATGTCATCGAAAGAGATACTCTCCCCGCGCAATTGAAGCTCAGAGCTTCCAAGCCCCAAGTCCAGACGTCAATGTCTCGAGCTGGGTTGCAATATCCCGCGGGAAAAACAAGAAGAACACTAACTTAGATGCCTTCTTATCCTCCAGCCACGGAGGCAGATTCGGTTTATCACCCACGACTTCAGTACATCTCGTGAGAATCACACTCTCCTTTCCTTCTTTCCCCTCCATCCCAATTCAACCCAATCCAAAATCACCCAATCAAGACCCAAACTTAAGCCTACCCACCCCACCCATCCCAGGGACAAGCATGGTACACGCCCATTCAAGTCGGCGGCAAGACGTACAAACTCCTCGTCGACACCGGTTCATCAGACACTTGGATCGCAACCAAGGACTTCGAATACTTCGATGAATCCGGCGTCATCCTACAGGCCGACTGTGCGTTTGATCCACTGTATGATCCTGGTAGGGAGCTCGAGCCGATCAAGGATGTCAATTTCAATATCTTTTATGGGGATGGTGCGGTTCTTAGAGGGAGTTATGGGATGGCGAGGGTTACGCTGGCGGGGATTGCGTGAGCGCTCTTTTCTGTAAAGTCCTCTTCTTCTTTTCCTGGTGTTGTTTAGTAGATTCCTAGTTTGATTGTCTGGAAGATTGCTGATATACACGTTCTGTGTGGTCTAGGGTCATGCAGCAACTTGCTCTTGCTAGCGAAGCCGGTTGGATAGGCGATGATATCTCGAGCAGAATATTGGGTCTCTCATATCCATCGATGTATGTTGGGCCTTCTCCATTCTCGTCCACTCTCCCCCTTTTCTTTTCGAATCTGCTTTCTAACCGTCGAAAAGTACATTTGCTTTCAAAGGCACCAATTACTCGGCAGATACACCTAAGACGCAATGTATGTACCTCTCTTTCCTTCCTAAATACTACCAAAGACTCTGGACCTACTCCTCTATGCCTTTTCCCACTAACCCCTCTTCAACCATTCGGTACCATACAATCCCATTTTCACAACCATGTACACCCAACACAAAATCCCTCCCGTTTTCAGCCTGGCTATAAATCGTCCTTCCATCCCCCCAAACAGCGCTCCAGAAGGCTACCTTGCACTCGGTGGCCTGGCTCCCGTCTCTACAACCGGCAAGTGGGCGAAGACAGACATCGAGTATCCGGTTGGGGACAGTTATTATATCAATGGGAGTCTACCATACCCACAATTACGTACGTCTTCACCTCCATTCACCCTCTCCTTGAGTCCTTTGCCGAGACTCTCTGCCCTTCTTTCAGTGCAGTGATATCTTGGAGGGCGGGGGTCCAGTCTAACATCATCCCAGAGAATTACATCACAACCCTCGACGCCCTCCTCTACACCCTCACACCCATCTGGCAGTCCCTAAACACCTCTTTCCC
>JAFJYG010001313.1:0-10495 GCA_017366145.1 Cadophora sp. M221
GGCTGGGTGAGGATCGGATCTTGTGATATGATGTACTCCTAAGGGGCGCGTTGGTTCGTGAGCAATGGCAGTCGCAGTGCTCGCTGATGGTGGAGGGGTTCGTGGCCAGGATGCTGAATCCAGCCCAGGCTTGTTTATTGACACTCCTGCGATTTCCCTCCATACGCGATTCAGTTTAGCCCGTGTTTTGGCCGGCTCAGAGCGGCCTAGTCTGCTAGCAACCGGTGTCAACCCAAGTCAAGCCGACAGAGCGCCGTTTCACAACTGCAAGGGTGGCAGCGGGATGGACGGTGATCAGACTGAAATAGCCGGGCCCTGGCTGTGGCACAGTCAACACAACATGAGGATATTCGCCAGAGAGTTCGGAACATAGCATGGCATGACAGAGGGGGTTCTATTGAGATTTTATGAAGGTTCTACTCAGAATTTGAGGTATTTACGAAGGCATCCCTAATGCTCAATAGAGTAAGTAGCTAGGTATTGAAGCCATTTATGCATCAGAGCAAACGGCTAACGATTGTGGCGTAGTCTTCTTCCATCACATCCAGCCGGCCCGTTGCCTTTGACATTTACCCCTGAATGATCTCGGACGTCACTTACAGACGACAAACAAAAGCGCTATCAGCTGACTCTCTTTCAACCCAAGTTACCTCAGTGCGAGAACCTCGATGGGTAGATAGAGAATAGTGAGATGATATGTGAGTTGGCCGGAAGCAGGTCCCTTCAACAAGTCGAGATTGTCTGCACCATCTCTTGCGAGCAAAATTAAAACACAACCAGCTTCATTATGTGAATACGAAAGCAGACGGAAGGGACGTGGGGATTTCAGCTTACCCTATCTGGACCCCTCTGATCTCGTCTGACCTTAACATAATTGAATGAGAGCTACCCTTCCACGGCTTGCTCAACAACGCTAACGGATGAATTTCTTGCATTATCAATGGCCCAGTAAAGCGCTCTCCCGAAAGGGATCGAAGAAAGAGACGGACGGAGACGAATAGATACAAAGCTTCGTGACTATTTGATGCTTTTAGGGAGTATCCTTGTGTACATATCTAGGTATGCACTAAGATGGCAGGGCAATACTTCATAGGTCAAGGTAGCGAACCAATACGTCTTTGATCGATGGGTCCAACCGAACTTGCAAACCAAAGCCTACCTGAGATAGCGATGAACCAATCAAATCATTGTTATACGACCAAAATCGGACCAAAACCCAAGTCAACTCAATTTACGTCTGATTTGAACACATAACTAGGCACGCGCGCTATTTGAAATGATCATGTCAGAGTTGCCAATCCCTTACCTATTCCCCTCCTTACTCTACCCTGATCCTATTTACTAATTGATATGTAGATCCAGATTCACCTTCTCCACCTCTTACCTCCAGCATCAAGTCAACACTTCAGAAATCCCCTTCCAAGCCCGTTTCCCACTCGCAGCCTACTCTGCAGCAATCCACGGCATCGCTCTCTCCTTGCTCCTCAACCTTGGTCTCTAAATCACCAGACTCTGTACCATCCACGGGATACGCTACCACTCAAGATTCGGCACCTCTCTCTACGACCTACCCTTCAATTTCGAGGTCACACGAGCTTTGAACCCACGAGGCATCACGAGCAACGAAAGCACAGCCATGAATGAATCGCACGAGCTTGCCAACTGCACCTGGTACCTTGGCACCGTGTCGCATCAACCTATCGCAGGTCAGCCAGACGATACCTGGCATTAAAGTATCATGTTGGGAATACATTCGCCGTTGTCGGACACGTGGATTTGCACCTCGAGCCGAACCTAGAAGTTTCCATTGCGGAACAAGATCGCGAGAGCATGAGCAGCGACTTAAACAGCCAGTCCAGATTCACGCATATCATGAATAAAATTTCATCACACATCACAGAGAATACGCAGGAAAGAGATATTCCGTGTTAGATATGGCATCCACAAGTAGAGCATTTCGCAACGTATTGGGGGACTTGTGAGGAGAGACCGGGTATGAGAACCGAAGCTTCTAGGGTGTGTGCTGTGAGAGATTAGGGGAAGGAATTCGGGTAAGGCACCGAAAGTACGGTGGGTAATCATGACCTACTATACTAAACTGTCAGAATACTCGAGAAAGATCTCGAACCTAGCCCCTGGAAATTCGAAGAGGGGCTAGTCCCAAAATTCACCTAATCTCAACCTTTACAGATCTCTTCCAGTCTTGAATAGAGGAGGAGCTTGGACTCGAGTTATTCAAAAATCAATATCAATCAATACCTTCGAAGTTGAAAGCTTCCATCATAGAACCGCGAAACCCCCAACATAATTGTTGAGTCTCTCGAATACTCGGTTTTTTGTTGGGTGCTCGCTTGAGGGATTCCGTGATGACGGAAACAGCAGGTTCGAAGACTGTTGATGTTAAATTTCACATTTACATCGAGTGCTAAGGGCCTGAACTTCAATTCGATTGTTACAGTCTCGTGTTTGTGTCCTTTCGTATTGATTAATTCGATTCATAAAGGTACTGTATTGTAGATGCATTGTCCGGGGTAACATTGCTATTGTGGGGTTGCGGGGTGGAGGGACCTTGGCGAAAACTGCGGCAATTTCGAAGTCCGGAGACGACAAATAGGCGGTTTGTTTACAATTGTTGTATGTAATCGATGTCTGTAAATCCTTCGAATTTGAAGAGGTCCAGAAAATGACTTGCTTTCTGTAAGTGAGTAGATGTGAATGGTGCCAGTGAAGTTTGCAGAAGGTGCAGGTACTTTCCAGGATGACATTGAGGTCTTCGACATGCGGATGCTTTTGATATCGCGGATAGCCTTCTTAGCCGTTGAGTCCTTTTGTAATGCAATATTCTAGATAGAACAAGACCAATTCCAAAGACTCAGTATTGTATAATTTGTTCCTTTTCCTGACTATTGTTAAAATCTCTTGCAACTTCGCTAGCGTCGTACAGGCGAAGGGATCCGAGTCGCGTTCCCCTCGAATTAATTTCCTTTCACAATTTTTCTGTAGCCTTCTTCGACTTATTGCACTTCGAAGCTTTTACACAGACAATAAATCGCTTAATTGCGGACATTTGAACCCTTCGAGCTTTTGTCGCCGACCTCGAACTACTCCTCTACTTCTCTCGGAACCTTTTCATGCACGTCAGCAGTCAACGGAGATCCCCAGTTTGCCCACGGCCGAAAGTGCGCCACCAACGCTGTCAGACCACTTAGACACCAAAACTTCGCCAAAACTTCAGCACAACACCAACATACCCCCTCCCTTACTTCATTACGAAACATTCTTTCCACGCCTGAAGTGAACACATATTGAGTTGGCAGACCACAATTGGTCTGAATAGCTTTTCCTTCTTCGGCGAGGGTGATGGCTTGCCTGTTTAGTTTCAGGTCTGTGATACCTTCACACAATTGGCGAAGTTTCTTCCCCTCTCAGCCCTTGACGCACCTCAGCTGCAGCGCTGTCCAGTCACCATCGCAGGACGACTTGGGCGTCCAGTCACAACCCAAGTCGCTATCTCCCCCTTGAGCCTCACAGCGGCCATCTCTCGTGTTCATTGGTGCCACTCGCTGCTGCAGCTCTCACACGTTCCCACTCTTTCCCCTCCGAAATGCCACACCTGCAGTTCCCCGCGACCAGACATGTTATGCACTCGGTCATCCATTCAGTCGTGTCCACGAACCCCCGATCGATGTTTTGCTTTTAAGTAGAACATGGGTCGCGTCCCTCGTCTGGTCTGGTCTGCCCTGCGCTCTGCTCCCTTGATTGAAGAAAAAAGAAAGAGTTCATCCAACCCTCACTGTCGTTATCGCCATGGCCTCCCTCGGTGCACTTCTGCGATCGTGTATGGAAAGCTTTAAATCGATCTTGACGTCCCAGGAATTCGGCTCGGAATACGAGCTGCTTTGCACCGAACTTTCAGTGCAATGGCTCCGAGTACGCTTGTGGGGGGAGTCGGTATGTCCCTTGAGATCTATGAGAATTCTCGAGTGTGGACTTATGTGGTTTAGATTGGTCTTCACTTCGACCAAGATGGCCGTCTGGAAGAGCCACTATCCAATAGATCTGACGTAGAGTCCACTATCACATCATGTGTGAATAGTATTGCGTTCCTCTTGTCGGAAATCGAAACCATTCGACAAAATTATGAATTCCGGCCACCGCTTGAACTTATCTCAGACAACATTCATTCCGCTGAAAAGTCGATCCGGACTTCGAAATCCCTTGGCAGGCTCTCCAGCATCACCGCTGTAGGCTCGTTGCGGCAGCGAATGAGGGACAACCAAAAACAGAAATCCTTTATTGCAATCACCAAATGGACGATGTGTGATGCGAAGAGATTTGATGAGAAAGTGAAGAGATTGAAAGGATTGGTTGATGGCTTGGAGGATGTGTCCAGGGCAACTAGTATTGCTCGACAACCGGCTAGGTCTCGGTCTCTTACACTACCATCTCCGGAACATCCACCACCTTACTCTTTCACTCCACCTCCTGGGCAACGATCAGAAGGAAATACAGCGCCAGCAATAGCATCAGCTCGACGAATTTCGACAGCAAGCCAAGAGAGGGAACTGCCCAAACATTACGAGAACTTGAAACGACACGCCGGAAAGACAACTCAGATCGAAGAATCAAGAAGGGCCAAAACCCAAGAGAAACTACTGAAACTTACAAGTACCCAGCTCTACGAGCTCAGGGTCGACGTTTGTGACGAACTCTATCGTCGAGAACAAGCAGACGCCGCACCTCCTTTCCTTCCAGCTAACCCATCATACCACCCCAAACGGAACTTAGCACGCGAGAGGATCTCCGCACTTCCCCCTCATCGTTTCCGAGATCTCACCATGGACCTAGTCTTCGAATTAGAAAGACGTTTCCCCCATCTCTGGCTGCAGGCCATCCCAGAACTCGAACAAGCAACACACCAGACCGATCCATTTTCCCTCCCTCGAGACTCCACAACTCGACGATACGGCTTCGTCAGCCCCTCAACCTCCCCACCACCGCTCCTGAAATATCGAGCCAAGCAACGAAAGACTCTCACTCATATTCCCGTCCCAGCACCGAATTTCTCACGACTTCCTCTCTCCTCCCGCTTCAGCCAGAGCTCAACAACACTCGGCCAAGTCTCAGGACCGACATCTAACAGTTCTGAAATCAACACACAAATAACCCCCACTCTATCAACAAAATCCACCACCACATCAGTAGAGATCTTCAAGTCCTTCCGCGTCAGCATGGAAGATCCCTGCTACAAAGTCCTCCCCGCAGCGCTCAAGAAATACAACATCAACGCCCCCTGGGAGCAATACGCCCTGTATATAGTATATGGAGATAAAGAGCGGTGTCTAGGAATGGAAGAGAAACCTCTCATCTTATTCAAGCAGCTCGATAAGGAGGGGAAGAAACCGATGTTCATGCTGCGTAAGATTTCTCCGGCTCCATTGGGCGGAGGTGTCGTGCCGAAGGTTGGATATGAACTCCCGGGAGGGATTTTGTAGATGGAGGAGATATCGTGGATATTTGGCTTTTTTTCCAGCTCCTAGGTTTCTGGGGGTGTTTGACTTCTTCTTTGGGCCAGGTTGAGGGAGGGGGGAGTGCAGGATCCGGAGTAAGTACCGTACTTCCCAGAATCCCCAGAATCCCAGAGTTCTAATCTTAATCATCATCAAACAGACATAATGCAGGACAGGATTTCCTTACTTATATTAGTTGATACCCATTTCCTTCTCTTTCTATTTCCAAGACTGGATTTTTGGAGATCAACGACTCTTGATATACCAGG
Organism: Cadophora sp. M221; assembly: GCA_017366145.1. Classification (NCBI taxonomy): domain Eukaryota; kingdom Fungi; phylum Ascomycota; class Leotiomycetes; order Helotiales; family Ploettnerulaceae; genus Cadophora; species Cadophora sp. M221. The sequence continues at coordinate 5,780 of JAFJYG010001313.1, forward strand.
TCCCTGACATCTCGGACGCACTTCCTGTAAGCCCTCCTCCCCCCACCCCCGCCCTTCGAAACCTCGCTGGAGTATGTGTATATATAAGAACTAACAGCTCCCCACAGCTCTAGCATTGCCTTGTTTTCTTTGTCGACTTGATATATATGGCAACACGCAGCCAATCAATCTCCTTGACCTCTTTCCACAGAGTCTGTCAAAACGATGTCTTATAAGGATATAAAAGCAAATACCACACACTTCCAGTCCAGGAATATATAAATTTTCCTTCTTGTTCTGTTTCTTCCGGGACCGATCTTCCGAGTTCTTTTTTTCTTGCAGCCTGCCGGCCAGCTCTCAGGTAAACAGAGATGGGGTTCGGATGGCCAGTGCAGTGGTGTGGGTACCCTTTAAGCGAACGAACAGGGACCGCGGTCTTGTGTATAAAACTTGGGTATTCTGGTGTTCTGACATATGAGTCTTGGTCTTTGATTGGTATGATCTGAGGGTTTCATTTTATTCGATCTTAGCCGTCTTGGATTACGATGACCGATTTCTTTTTGAGTCACTTCATGCGGGATTTTTTCCAAATTCCAGGACTAGGACCGAGGACATTCGTTTGATCGTTTCTCTTCTGCCAGCCACACGAGGGACTTCCTCTCTAAATTCTTCTCCTTCCTCCCCCTATTTCTGTTTTTAAGTTTTTAAATGTGAGGAATAGAACTGAAGACATGACTTTCATTTTCTTTTTCCCCACCCAGGAACTGAGCGATGGGGACGGCCGGGGGCCGGGGGCGGGGTTCTCTCTACTTTTCTCTTTCTTTTCAGACTCATGATATGAGACGTATATCTCTATATATTCGGACCCGGCCGAAGGACATTCATCTGTCTTTCTTCCATCCAGGGACGGAAGGAAACAAGGGGAGGCTTATTCCGAATTCCTTGGTACGAGAGGGTTTCTCTAGATGTCAGGACCGGAGATTTGAGGACATTCGTTGGTACTCCGCCCGGGAACGAAGGGAAACCGTGGAGAGGGGGTCTCAATCCGGCTTCCTCCATACGAGAGGATTTCCTTAGATGTCAAGACCGGAATTGAGGACATTGAGTCGTTCCTACATCCCGCATCCGAAAGAAACGAGATGGTATTCCATTGGAATTCCTCACCTGGAAGATTGCCCTTGTCGTACGGCTAATTCAGTCCTTAATCGATCCAAGCCAAGAATACAACATCTTAACATTATCCCCTAAAAGCGATCTCTTCAATAATGATGCTGCTTCACTGGTTTCTTGAGGCATCCTGCACCGGGAGATTTCATTGCAGCATTTGCGTATATATCGGGATAGTCGCAGGTCGCTTGCCAGCAGAATATGGATCTTGTTGTCGTATGCCGAACGCCTCGGATTCTGTACTATTCAAGTATTAGAATTCACTCGCTAGTGGCAAACGACAGGCGAGCTCGTGACAACTCACTACCGAAGTACTTGGCATGAGTATATATATCAGAATAGTCAAAGCTTGGTGTTCGAATCGCTGAGATGAATTTTGACGTCTTGAGTTTTGTCTTAATGTACCTCAAAAGTATCCAGGGGTATTAGTATTATGTCTCGGCTCGATGGGACTTTTCTACTTACCCTCAAAACAGTTTCCCAGACCTAATTTTCAAAGGAATGCTGAAGAGATTTTGTTTAGGAAACTCAATGCAAAGCAATTGGTGAATTGGACCGGAAAGGAAATCCTAGAGTAAGTCAATTGGTGTCTTAGAAGTGGAGTTCTACTGACCTTTTTACCATTCGTAGTTTTCCATCCAAGCCCAATTTTCAAACGTCGAACTACCGGCACAAGATAACAAGGTCAAAAGCCTCATCATTCAGCACCGCTCTTGCAATCCATGGAGCAACACCCGCCCTTTTTTAAAGTACTGGAATTGAGACGCTACATACAGAGACCCAGTCAAAACACGTATGTGTTATCCTTCCATCACCCAGCCTCACAATGCAATACCTGCAAAATGTCGGCGACTCTAAAGTCATGTACCCATATCAGTACATATATCAATCAGAGAACCGTCTTCAACTTCTCTTCCCTTCAATACCCGTAAAACAACAACCAAGACCGAGCCCAAGTGGGAGTGATAGGGGAAAGACTGTAATCTCACTTTTTGACCATGATATACCCAAAAATGGAGTGTCACGTGGTTAATTAGCCGAGATCAGCCCCCTTTTCACTCTCGCTTGGGCTTTTTTTGCGTCTCTTTTCAGTGTTCAAGGCCAGCGTAACTTGGTGATGATGGAGAATGAGTCGTGGAGTGGGGTGGATAATTGTGGAGCTGGTGGTTGGAGGTGGCGAATGTGCTGTGTCGAACTCCGGACATTGGGTATAGTCGTATCCAAGAGCCGAGAGCCACTTCTCAAGCAAGCCGAGGAACAATAGACCTCAACTCAGGACTCAGGGCTATAGTCGCTGCCTGAAGAGTTGACATCTTCAAGAGCCCCAGCATTCTGAGGAAGTTCAGTCATTCCCGAACGACGAAGGTGTCTTTGGGCACGAGAGGAAGTCTCCTCTGCCGGCTCCGGGTTTCTCAATTCCTCATTCGTAATCAGCAATCTGTCCATGAGGCTCAGGAGCTTCCCGCCGAGGTCCTCTTTCATGTACGCCTTGGTTTCGTCTACCTCCTTCAAGGACCAGCCACCCATGGCAGCGGCTCGGTCAATTGATCCATCGAAATCCCAGGATGGAGGAGGAGCTGAACGGATCCCGTGTTGCTTGTTCATGCGACCCTGCGGAGCTAATCTAGGAAGTCCATCTTCTTTGGCAGCATATCCATAGCGACCAGATCGGGCTTGCGAAAGATGGCCTTGGATCGAGTCTGCAGCTTCATCAAAGCTCTCAGTAGAGCCCACGTCTTGGCTGCTTGGGTCCTTGAATGCCATGGACTTCTTCGTATTTTCCCCAGCCATTTTCTCGTGATGATTGAATCTCTCGCTGCTGAATGGTCGGTGAACCGAAGAAAGCATACCAGCGTCTCGACCCTGACGCGCAAAGCCAAATACCCTGGGTTCAGCTCTGTATGTGTTTGTGTAGCCGGTTGATCCATGCCCAGCTTTCTCAAGCTCCTTGTCTTCCCCAGCTCCCGGCATGGCAGATTCGTGTGTCTCCTTTCGATCGCTGTGTCGCTTCGATTGCTTGGCTGCGGTAGAGGGAGAAATTCGGTCACTGGTAGTTGCAAGACGAGTGGGATGGGAATCATCGATAGCATCTTGCATCCCACAGGCTGCAGTCGAGGCAAGGATTCTGTCATTGCTCGTAGTTGGGATATTTGGGGGAGAAGTGGCTTGCGGTGCTTCACCATGTTCTTGAAAGACAAAGTCTCCGTTTTCGTCCTCCACAAAGAGTATTTTACCACCAGCTTGAGCTCTCGCACCTAGATTTATCAGCCAAGAACTTTTAACATGATCTGAAGACGCCCGCTAAAGAGTGGTTGAAAAGTGGTATATGCTGAGAAGGAGTGCTAAGAGACATACCTGCGTCCTTGCCACGGTTACCAGTGGTCTGAACAGACTTGTTACGATTCTTGCGTCCATTTCTTTTGTCTCCACGCTTGCTGCACTTCCCTCCTCGATTTGGCATCTTTGCTTTGGTTGAAGGCGGAGGTGGGATTGTTCTATTCCAGAGAGATTATCAGCATCCGTTCAGAAGAAAAGTTGGACGTGAACTCGTTCAACTAAAATGATTGCGCGTCACGTCTTCAGCACAGCGGGATCTATTCAGATGGACAGATTGCCTGCCTTGAGAAGTTGAGAGACCCTTCCGCGGGAAAGGATGGTGTAGATGTTCGGTTTCCTGATGGCGGAGTTTGGTGTTTGTTGTTGTAGGTTTGGGTGGGTTTGGAGGTGGTTGTTACCTTCGAAGCTCCCGTCGACAAAATGACAAAGCAATATCTCACCGCGTTCGAAGGTGAAGGCGTCCGACGCGAAAACAAGCCGAATTCCCCTTTAGGTGAAGTTGACCCAAACAATGAATATTGAAACGCCTAGTGGCTAGTGCCTAAATCTCAGGAGTTGGACCTTTACGGCTTTAATACAGCTAGATGGTGGCTAGCAACCAAGGGAGAGTTGCAGAAATGATCAGCTGATCCCAGAATCATATGAAGATTACGCCCTCGGGCAAGCATTTTGGAGTTTATTAGCTGGATTTGGGGCTGGTCTTGGATTTCGGGGTGAAAAGAAGACAAATATGGCAAGGAATTAAGTCCCTTTATCTTCACAAGCCATTTATCTATTTTCATGATCTGCTTGCTGACCAAATTGTAAGTAGAAAGTACTCGATGGCCATATAGATGCGCAGACAGGCTTCCCATGTGCTGATTGGCGAAAATTGCTTTGTTAAGAATGTACATAACTTTCTCCACAACTTTCCCAATTGATTCTAGTTGGCCTCATTTTCTTGGTCCAAGTTCTTCAAGAATGCAGCTGCAGGGGACATGTTCACTTCATGAAACGATCAAGAGAGCAACTGAGTGACTAGGAAAAGATTTTTAATTATATATCGAGGGGCCAACGAAAAAGAGAATATATGGTAAGTCAAATCACCTCTCAACAACCTCTGGAGCTGAAGAACTGTTGCTGACTATTCAAGTTTAGTTGCATAGACTTGCATATTATTGCCGTAGATATCGACGCAGCATATATCATCCACTGGCATAGTTCCACGTTGGAATAGGCCTACTGGTCAATAAG
>JAFJYG010001314.1:0-10477 GCA_017366145.1 Cadophora sp. M221
AGATAAGACAGCGGGACTTCCACAGCTACTCGGGGAAATGTGGCAGGGGGGAGGGGACAAGGGGGGGTACCTGCTCAAACGGGCCATGTATCAAATGGGAGAGCTGATTGGCCGAGGAAGGACCAAGGAAGGGCAAAAGAGGATCCAGAGAGGAGCAGATTTGGCATTCCAGCCAAACAGAGAACGGAACACGAGCTTTTCCCCTGAGCCGATCATGAGCCATTGCATTCCAATTGAGCCGGGGGGAGATGCCCAGTCAGTCAATCAGTCAGTCATTTGGCAGGCTGGGTGGCTGCACAATTATTTTGGTCTAACGCAGGTACCGTATTTACGCATTTGCTTTGGTCTTTACGAGCAGAGCACCTTGGCCACGGGGCTACTGTACTGTAGGCAGGGTCCGGCCATCTCCTGTTCGTCTTCTTCAATATCCAGATCTGAGTTCTGACTATTGCCCCTCGCTACTTTGCCTTGGCCTTACATCTGTTGCACAGAAGACCCTAGATTCTTCGCAACAGTCTACCATTCGCGCCTCCCTCAGCCCATCCATCCGTGCTGGCTGCCCGTCATGCTTCAATTCCCCGTTCGGCTGACCTGCATAATACCAGTGCAGACTCTGCTTGGGCATGAGGAATGCACTGGGTGAAACAAAAGTGCCTCTCACCTGCACTCACTGAAGAGGTCGATCGATGAACTGAACCCTGATGGCGCTCGCTTATCACCACTTGGCCCAGCCATTGGCCCCAAGACCAGCCCCAATCTCCCTAGCCCGGGGGCTGGTGCAACGGTTACAAGACGTCAAATGCAGCCTAGAGCATGTCGGACATTCAGCATCCTTGTGTGTCCGTGTAGCTGGGATTGGCTAAGGCGGTGGAAGTGGATGCCACTTGGATGGGCTGGGCATCCCCTTTTGCAAGGTCCTGCTTCTGCGGCTATTCTGTTTGCAATGAAAAGTGCATCCATCATCCATCACTCACAAAATAGGGGGGAAGGGGTGTTGGAGTGGGAGTGGGAGTGGGTGTGCGTGTGGGAGGCATGAACCAACAAGAGGCTGTGGGCTGTGCAGTGAAAACTCTTTGGCTGGTGGGTGGGTGGATGGATAGTGATTCCCTCAATATCGCCATCTCCATCTCCATTTTCCATCTCGTGAACAACAATAGAATACAATACCTAGTCATACCGTAGTCACCCGAACCATCCATCGCCTCTCGTACACTACTCGCACCAGACACCCAAGAAACATGGTACTTACGCATACGGATACTTTCGCGACTTTCCACTCTACCTAGGCCACCCACTACTCCAGCCAACACGAGATATATGTTATTTTTAGGGGTCTCCAGTGCGTCACCACCACCAGACCAGTCCACCACTTTATCCCGCTGACATAAATCCTAGTGCCCGCGACCGGCGGCATCGGCTAAGACCGATAGCAGCTTGTCTACACTACGGCCTGGCTCGGCTGGTTAGTTGGCGTGTGGCTGCGCAGAATTGGCGCCGCACCGAGAAATTTCCAGAAGGGCATGTATGCATGGCATGGCATGGCAAAAATGGAATGGGATGCATAAAGATGGCAGGTAGAATAGGTAACCAGTGGCAACAACAACAGCAACCATCAACAAAAAAACACGAGATACGATGTCATCTACCTATCTTTCTTTGCAAGCATTTGGTAATTAATTACTCTACATCACTCTTCTCCTTTCACTTTGGAATGTTTCCTCTCTATTTGTTTACCCACCCTTCCACCAACACATCGCAATCTCCCTCCTTTAATTACTACGTGCCTGTTTGCTTGGAGTGGTCTCTTTTCGTTGGCCGACTCAGGCCGAGTAGGATCAAGAAGTTTCACCAAGGTCTCGCATTCATTCTGTGCTTTCGCTTAAGATACCTAACCCACTGGGAAAATTACCCCTCAGGCTTCAGGCTTTCTTCAACCCCAACAAACAAAACCGTGGATTTGACCCGAAGCCCGACCAAAAATACTCGGTGCTTATTTTTCCTAGGTGGTCGTTTCGGTTTTGCTTGGTTCTTTCTGTTGGCAAATGTTCGTCTTCTCTCGATATTAATTAATTATCATCCTCGTCGTCTTTTTAATTTTCAAGTTCCTCGGTTCAATTCACTGCCTGTTTTATTTTTGTTTTCTGAAGGCTGCATCACCAACCCCTTATCTTTTCCTTCTCACCGTCATCCTCCCCAGGAAGGGAATCACCTGAGTGCGTAGTGGAGCAGTGGGGTACCTACCTAACTACCTACAGTAGCGGAGAATCCGGGGTTATTTTATTTATTTATCCATCCATTCACCCAAGCCTCTTGGAATACCCTCTTCCAAGGTCCACCCCCCTTGGCAAATATGCAAATCTCGCTCACAAATGGCAAGTGCAAGTTTCCAAGAGGAGAAGGTCACATTACATTACATTCTTCTTGAGCATGTCGTCGAGATGGGTGAGTTTTGTTTGTTTGTTTATCTTTTTTATGTCTGTGGATGATCATTTACATTCCTGAATTCTCTTGTCGAGAACTCTGGGGAATGACATATCAAGCAGAATAACAGTGCGTGTGAGGGGAATAGGATACGATAGGTTTGTCTATTTTCAGGTATAAGCGGTTTGTGTAACATTCCTCTCCTCCATAATAGGGCGTGTAAAACGAAACAACAGAGAAGCCGGTACCTAACCACTCACCACTCACCACTGAAAACCTACCTCCTAGAACTTGTTCAAATGGTCAGTCTAATTGGCAAGCACTTGGTCAATCCTATGACTGACTCGCCGGTGTTTTTCAGGAACCTCTCGATTCCACCCACGTCTTCTGTTTTCCTACTTTCCGCATCACGGCAACAGTACAGTCTACATATTTAAGATCAATACAACATATACACCGTACCCCTTCGATTTTTTCTCTTCAAAGAGGCCCTTGTTTTCCTTTCCTCTTGCTATGATACTTAAGCTGCTAGCGCTGTCAGCACTCTCAGCTACAAGAATTCAAGAGCCCTCACTCTCCCTCACTCTTCACTAACTCCCTCACGTCAAAACAAAAACCTCCTCTACTTAAATCAACCCCATCCATCCATTCATCCAGTACTACAGTACCACAGTACCAACCTTTTCGTTTATCTCTTTCCAGAACCAAAACAAAAGCCTAGTGCAACAACCTTTTCCCAGCCCAAGGACCCTCACCATCACCCCCTCCCCCTCCCCCTCTCATCCATCCATTCCTAGGCTTTTAAATACTTGTCCTTTTCCCTTTTTTTTCTTTTGCCTTTTCGTTTTCATCATCTTTCATATCCCCTCATTCCTCTCATTCAACTCAACTCACCTTACTTTACCTTCTTATCTACTTTCAATCATCGAATCTTTATCACCTTGCGAATAAACTACAACAACCCATGTATCAATCAAATCCCTCCCACCACCTAACTCACTCCCCAATATGATCATCATCTACCCAATCTACAATACTCTGTCATCCAAGTATAAATATATATTATTCAAATACATATACCATCAGACATTTAATCTCAAAAATGCAGCTCAAGTCTAGGTTTACACAGTTACTCTCCCCTCTTCCTTTATTCTTCCGCTTGTAGCTGGGAAGATGTAATTTTACGAATTCTTTCCTTCTCTCTCTTTAGAGGATTTGTCTTCTTTGTAGAGTAAAAGGGAGTGGATCCGAAAAATGAGGGGTTGACAATGTCAAAAGCTGATTAACAACTGACCAAATTCAATAAGTTCAAGAAAAGTATTCAATTCCCTAATACCACAGCACAACAAAACACAAAAAAGAAAACTCCAAGCCTCAGAATCAATTCTATCACTGCTCCCCACCATTCCATACGAGTCCCTCCCTACTCAATTCATAATCTCAAACCACTAATCCTCACCAATCCTCATCCTCATCACACCCCCTCCACAAGCCCCTTCTCCTCCCCCCAAAAAACACAAACACTAACACTACTCAGGTTTCTTAATCAAGAAATCAACCCTCTTAACCATCTTCCGCATATACACCCCATCCTTCTCAACAGGCACACTCCAGTTCCTCGGCCAGAGCGACGACTCGCGTCTCTTCTGGTTATCAAGATTCTTCTCGACGGCTTTCATGACTGCCCAGCGTAGACCTTCTTGCTTTCTGTGTTCGGCGATGAAAGTCTGTTTTTGCTCCATGTATCTAGATACCGCCCAGAGCGTCTGGAAGGGAGTGCCGAGTGATGGGGTCAGTGGGAACGGTTGAACTGTGAGAGCTTTCGAAGGCTCGGAGCAATTTTCTTTCTCTTTTTCACACTGGATGGGATCGTTGAATGCTTTTTTGTTTCCATGGACTGGTGGTGACATATCCCAGGTACGAGCTTCGATCCAACTACTCGGCATCAGCGGACATGTCTGAGGACCAGCCTCGAGCTCCGTGGGGTGAAGTTTGGAGGCAACGTCGGGAACAGCAGGAGGGGATGCGAGTTTTGTCGGCGACAAGTACTTCATAGGGATAGGTGAAGTAATAGGTAGAGGAATACTACTATCCCTTTGCCCGTCATAGGTGAGCATATGTCTGATCTTTTCGACGAAAGACTGTTCTTTCTCTGCCACTTTAACCGGCTTGAGAAGTTCCTCCTTCAGTATGAGGCGTTCGGGAGTCACTAGAACGACATTGCCCTTCGTCTTGTCCGGTCTCCTAACTCGTTTCATTGGCCTGCCACCCTCGGTAGCAGACGATGTTGCGTCTTCTTCTTGACTTGCATTTCCATACTCGACCAATGTTTTTGCACTGCTGATGGCCACAGAATGCTGCCGTGCCCTGGCTTGTTTCGTTGAGACGTAACTGTCAGCATCTGTGAATGTATTACCACTATCTACTCTCTCGTAATCGTCCTCCTTGCTGAGTGCAGTTGACTCGGAGGTATTTTGCCGACTCTTCCGCCTTCTTACTCTTATTCTCTTCTTCCGTTTAAAATCCTGAGCAGCAGCTGGGATATCGCCCTCTTGTTGCTCGGCACATTGAAACTGGACGACAGGTTCTGAACAGAATGTCGCTTTTTCTTTGCTTCTGTAGTTGACGACAACAAGATCAGCACTATCACCAGGAATCTGTGCACCCTTGCCAGCCAATGCAGCAGCGTAACTTATAGTCTGGGGAAGAGGAGAAGGTTGAGAGTATGCGGTCTTAAATCCAGGCCGTGTTGGTGTCTCTGGTAGTCGTGCTATTTGCACTTCCGTCTGGGCTCGCCGTGGAGATCCAGGTCGTAAAAGCTTGCATGGCTTCGATTCGACGTCTTGCATGTTGCTCTGAACAAGTACAGCATCCTTGGGAACCTTTGCAGAAGCATGAGAGTATTCGAGTCGGTCTACTTCTGCTGCTATGGCGAATATTGTGCATTTTGGAGGTGAAGAAGCAACACGAGGTTGGCTATCTTGTAGAGGAGCCACTTGCTGGGTAATTGATTGCTTCGAAACAGACCGTAATTGCCTCCTTCGTTGCTTTCTCGACATGGGTAGACTCAAGTCCACAGGGGCGATACCAGTATCCTGCTGAGCGGTATCCTGCTGCATGGCTTGCTTTTCGTTTCCCTCGATATTTGATTGAATGCCATATTGGGTAGACACCTCTCTCATCCTCTTCTTCGAAACAACTGGTCTTGGTGGTTGTAACATCGAGACCTTTAGCATTCCTGGAGGGATTGGAGGGGCGGGCATTGGATGTTGGATGGTGTAATGTATGTTTGGATCCAAAATTTTGTCGAATAGTTGACTGTTTGACAACGATGAGCTATGCGTTGTGATGATGCTGGTGATTGAAGTCGAGATTCGTGATGACCTAGGAAAGAAGCTCGATGACTTTACCGCATGTCAGTGATTGCTGCATCGTACCTGCCTTGACAACTTTGACTGCTCTTGCCACTGCTGTTATCTGCTTCTTCGAGCCACACGATACTGAGACTGGAAAGGTCATAAAAAGAGCTGAATGCTTTAACAGAATAAAAATGCTGGATTCGCTGTTACAGTGAGTGACCTTAACCACCCGGTTGCAAATCTCCAGTACACGAAAGTACGCTATGCTTTAGTAACCAAAATCCCACGATTGCCTCAGTCCTATGCCAAAATTCCCCAAACCCATCTATCCCCCGCTTTCTTGAAGATGCTCTCTATTTGAGTTAGATCACAGGTAACAGTTTTGCCTGAGATGGGTGCTTACTTCTTGCCTGCCCCCCAAGGACATCGAATAACACTCGAGTACTTTGTGGAAGAAGACCTGTGAATTAGTCGTTAGGAATTTCCCCCCTTCCTCACTGAGCATAGGTGTAGGTACCACCTTGTCCAGAACCAGCAGGCAACACTTAAGGAGGCCCGAAAACTTTTTCCAGGTTTAAGTGCTTTAGATCCTCGAGGCTAGATCCAAATGGAGGCAAACGATCCGGGAGGCCGGGCCAGCGGTTTGGAGGTCCAGGGGTATTATTTGGAACGAGAGGTGTTGGCCCTGGAACGAGTGGAAAGACGGGTGGTGAACTGCTATTCAAGAAACTTAAATCGAGGCCGTGAGACAGTTGCGGCCTGCTTTTGTGATTAGCTCATTGAAGGCTGTGACTGGCACAGGCCATTTCAAGTTCACAACAAAGCTCTTACCTCACTTCGTCTTCCTTGACGTCATTGAAACCTTCCTCGGGATTCCTGTATGATCCCTCGACATCGTTGGAGTTGTGGGCTTCGTTACTGTCCGGAAGGAAGGTAACTGCCTCTTCATCCTTCACGAGCTGGTTGTATCCGGTCTCAATCTCCTCCTCTGGTTCCTTTACAACACCTGTATCGTTGGCAGCGTCCTCGTCCCGACGCTCGTCCCGAGGTGCAGCTTCCTCTGGTTCCTTGGAAACGCCTGTATCGTGAGCAGCATCCTCGTCCCAACGCTCATCCCGAGGTGCAGCCTCCTCTAAGGCAATATTTCCAAGTCCGTTGGCAATATCGTCCAGCGTAGGCTCCTCAGGAGGCGTGATAGGAGGTGTCAAATCAACTTGAGCCTCCGCTTGTTTGACCGCCATCGAATCTGGGGCTTGGGTCTGGGTTGTCGTTCCTACTTGTTCTTGTGTATCACCATTCGTCTGAGAAGTAGCAACTTGGGTCTCAGAAGTATCCTCTCCATCTTGGCTAGCACCCACTGCAAGGCTCGATTCGGATTCTGCACTTGTGACCTTCCATTGAACATTCGTTGCCACTGTTCCCAGGTGGTATAGCTGGACGAAGAGTTCGGAATTAGTCTTACTCTTCAAAACATACGATTAGAAGCAACAGGATCGGCTCTAGCACATGTCCGAAAATGACACAGGCCAAAACGTCCTCAAATATTTCAAAGGGGATGGAACTGGTGAATACTCACGGTCTCATAGCTCCCACGTCCTCGATGCCGTCCACGTCCACGTCCGCGTCCGCGTCCCTGGTCGCGACCTCGCTCGAATGTACCAGAACCAACTCGTGCTTCACGCATAGCTCTGGGCTCGGTAGGAGCTCCTGGCACACCTGGACCTCTATACCTGGGGGCCGCTCGAAGTAACCCTGGGATGCCATGTTAATAAATGTCGGTGATGTTTGCTCTGCTTGCAAGCGAGTTAGAAGATGGAAGAGAAAAACGTACTTTAAAATATTAAATGCTCTGTGGCTAGTTTGGTGTATGTGTGGTGCTAAAATGACACTAATGGTAATAATGATGTTGGTTCGGAGATCGTAAGGGTTGGGTGTGTATGGATGAAGGACGAAGAATATGAAAACGTGGTTCTGGGATAAACTAAAACACATATGACTTCGGTCTAGCAGGCTGGAAAGAACGACCACACATTTGAATAAAATGGTTCACATCGACGGGAAATGGCAAGTGCTTCCAGAAACGCGGCACTGGACCGAGATAAATTGTCTAAGGAGGTATGATACTAAGCGCTTTTCTCTCGTGTACAGTGAACTCCACGGAGCAAAGGGTTCAAATTTTAAGGTAAAAAGAAGAGGTGAACATGTAAAATCCCTATTCGCTCGCCGCACTGAAAAAACTACAAATGGAAACCCAGGGTGAGCAATGCTACGATAACAAACAAATGACGCTTGCTGAGTCCGCAGACCTCAGTTATTGCTTCGGATATCTGACAAAAAAGGGAATAGACAAAAAGGAAACGGGGGAGAGAAAGCGGTCTCATCTCAGCCCAATTACACTCATCTCCAGAGTCCAGACTCTCCGGATCCAGACCTTCAGTTTGCCATCTACTCCATCCACATTCTCCAGTTCCACGCCCTCCCACCAACATCTTCGGGCGGGTTTCCTCCAGAATAACAACAGCTTCTGAGCCATTCCTACAGCATTATTTCCCATGTCACCACCACGAATGTCCGTTCGTAATCTTGCGAGTGCAAGACTGCAAATGACTGCTTTGTTCGGCTCGTTTGCTCGGTGTCCCCAATGGTCGTCATGATTAAATCCACTAGCGCTGTTAGCTGCAGCATGATAGATACCCAATCTCTAAAGCACGTACCCAGCTGTCAACATCTCAATTAGATGCTGCTCAGTTGTTCCAGTTTCCTCGCTTCGTCTCAGTCCAGAGAATATGCCATCCTGCTTTAACAAAGCCTTCCCTGCTGCTCTCTTTACCTCTATCATTTCGGGCTGCTCGATATCTGGTCGAGGGGGTATGACGTAGAAATCCAGATCCTCTCTCAATACAATTATGCCCGCTCTATCTTGTAGCATCTCTCGCGCAGAACCAGTCATCGGCTCAATTGGGACTGCGTCGGCATCGGGACCAGCAGATGGGGAGTTCGAGCCCGAAGGTATTGTTTGCGCGACGTTGCGGAAGAACTCCAGCATGTATTGTAACGATGCTGGATCATACTGCACAGTGAGGTTAGCTATGTATAAATTTATATTGTGCAATAAATTGCGAATATGTATTGCTTCACGGACATCAACTTGGAAGGCGTCGCCTTCTTGGTAGGTATTCATATGCCCATCTGGAAGCAGACCGTTGGGGAAGAGCGAGAGAAGAACGAATTCGGGGAGAGTGAGGAGCTCGTCTCGCGACAATGTAAATCGTTGACCCCTGTATGATCTATTAGCATGCCGCCCGCGCGTGAATCAATTGTAGATCGTACCGCAGGTCCATCGTGATATTCTCATCGGCGCCGACATCTGAATTTTCGCATTAGCTTTCGAACACCTAGCTAGTCTTCATATCGTACCTCCAAGTGTGTTAATCGGTGGTGGACCACCCTGCTGCACCTGAGTAAGAATACTCGCAGCTCCTCCTGCGGCGGCCATCAGATATGTGAAGGCTTCGAGTGGGCTAGATCCTTCTGAGTATGCTGGCGGAGGCTCGTTATCGTCGTCTTTCTTGGAAGATTCCCCCTTTGTATCCTGCGGAAGACAGCTCTTGGTTTGCGCGACGACGTCGATGTCCTGTGAAGAGGCGGACGCTTGGTGTGAATGTGATTCGCATGCAGCAGCGGGCGAATAAGCAGGGACAGATGCAGAAGCGCCAGCTTCGGTGACAGCAGTCTTGTAGGCTTCAACGGCTTCTTCGGTGGACGTGTAGAGTGATGAAAAGGGAGGCGGTCGTGGGGAGCTCCCTGAAGGTTCAGAGACTGGGTAATTCGGTGGAGGAGATGATGGGCGCGTATCTCCCAATTTCGATCCGCTGGCCGCTAGCCCAACGCCCCTGTGGGAGTCGTCGGCTTCTTCTGGCGTGTCTGACAACGTGATTGCGGGTATGCGTCAACAATTCGTGAGATCTGATGGGTGGGTTTGCAGCAGGTGGTGATTCAATTGCGTGTTGTTGGGATGGGGATGCAGATGCGTTGGAGGTTGCATCAACATCAAGTCGTGGTCGTGATGTGATGTCCCACGGCCTGGTCTGGCTTGGGCGTCGGCTAAAAATACTCCGTAGCTCGTCAACAAACCAACGAACAGAGTTGGACGGCAGTGGAAGTTTGTTTATTTCAAGAATATGGAGGTATTTCAGTTTATGTTTCCTGTGTATAATCCCACATTCATCAACTGGGACGTCAACATAAGCTTATTCTTTCTAGGCAATTAACGAGTATTCTGCTTATGATCTGTCGGTTCTCCAAGCAGTGTCCCTGAACCCCTGTCGATAGCTTCATATATCTTCTAAAATTTAAACAAAGTGGATCTGACAGTGGGGATGATATTATATCTCTAATGGCCGAGACATACAATGAAGAATCAAATCTAGGGTAATATTTCTGGTACTACTTTGTGTCCCGTCTGCCATTAATTTTAAATTGTCATCTGCTTGCCAATCGATAATGCTTTGTTTAAATCTAAGTATATACCCATATATCAAGATCTTTTAGTAACATTACATTCATTCTCTTTGATAAAGACTTCCTAAATCATCCCGTATTTACTAACTTCCACTCTCCATCCTCTCCCCTCGACAGAACAACCCTCGTCTTTCTCGCCACAGCCCTCATCTGATTCATTCCCTCCCCAGCACCCG
>JAFJYG010001315.1:0-10464 GCA_017366145.1 Cadophora sp. M221
CAACCCAGGTGACGCCAGCGCCGTACACAATACTCTCGTTCCATGTATTGACATTCAGCACGAAGCCCGTGGTAGAAACATGCGATGCAGTGGCATTGACGCACCACCGCGTGCTACTGCTCATATCGAGTTTATTCAACCACAACACCACAACCGGCGGACTAACATACTCCCTGAAGAACCTGATCCGACAGTTCGTCGTCGGCGGTAGGGATCAGGATTCGTGTCTAGCTGATGAGTTCCCCAATCCATGCCGAAGACTTGCGAGGTCGTCGATGAGACTTTCAGGTACGTCACTCCGATGGAGTATTCGCTCGTGCCTGCCCATGCAGAAGCTTTAGCTACGGCTCCTTTGTCGACGGATGGGGAGGATGATAGTTCGAGTGTAATATCAGCGCTTTTCTTCTCCCAGATGTCCCAGAAGCCGAGGACGACATTGTCTGTGTAATTCCGCGAGTTGGGGATCGTGGCTGTGGACATCCAGTGCGTGAGGCCTAGTGTGCCACCGGCGAGGATCTCGGGCTTGTAAGGTGGTGCTTGAGGTCTCGGGGCCGGTAGACCTCGAGATGGAGACGGAGATTGATACTCTCTGGTTCGATGGGGCATATCCTGCTCGGAGTAATTGGCATGATGGGCTGTATTGTGATCAGCTCTGGACGTGATAGCATGCCTGTATTTTCTAGAGATATATGGAATATGAGATCCACTTCTCAATCCACTTCCAGGCAGCGGCAGAGATTTCCTAGTCATCCAGCCCTGAGGCGTCATTTTAGCATAAGTCAACACCATGATTCCGTCGATCTCTTTGAATTAAGGCTGAAGTTGAGTTTTTTTCCCCCCCGCGACTTCTGACAACAAAAGGAGACGATCACCTACTCATATCTCACACCATCCTATGCACACACACCTACCATCTCTCAAACACCAACCTCTCCATCCATTGTGCCTCTTCATCTGCATCTGCGTCTGGGTTCGCATTTCTATCAGCAAGGGATGAAAGACCTCGCTGCAGAACGATTGGTGACATCGCCGTGACCCAATAAGCGAACAGGCTAATCTTAGCACTAACAAACAACAAAACAGCAAATACCGCACCTCTACATTCCCCCATCTCGCTTTTTGTGACTGACGTCCGAGCTAGTGATTTCCTGCACGGAAGGATGGAGGTGTTCCTTGATACGAGGGTTTCACGGCAGTGAGGGTTGTTGGAGGGGACGGTTTGGTGGCTCGTAGTGTCTATATCCCTTTTTCTAGGTCCCGTGATTGAGTTAAGCCCAGGGGTTATATAGCCATTTTAGATATATTTTTGGGTGATGCAGACAAATGGTTACAGGTCTTCATTGTGTATTCCTACATTTGCACAAGCCACTTCCAAGGGATGTGATTTCAATGTCCTAAATCTATCCAAATGCGGTAGGAGAAGTCATCCATCTTCATAAATGGTCATATGGTTGTTACAAGTAGGCATTCTGCGGTACTCCCTGCGGGTCTTGTATTACATGTGAAGAGAGCCATGAGGGAGGGGGTTTGGAGTTTGTCTCGAGTATTTTCTTGCGGTTAATGGGAATCAATTGTCTTACAGTTGCGAGAGATCTTGCTCTCAGGTCTCGCAACTGAATTTGGGACTTGAACCGCAGTGAGAAAAAAAAAAAACAATTAAAAATCTTGCCCATTGTTGTTTGTTGGAGGTTCAGAGAGGAGCTTTGCAGTCTCGCGTTGGATGCTTGTAGGTCGGCTGGATGAGGCTGGAGGACCAACACCGTGCCCATTTGCTTGCCCTATCTTTGGAACGGAGGGGAGACTTTAGCTTAACCCGATTATTTAGAAGAATTCTGCCAAATGGAGCGTTGCGGACTAGTGTTATGGCGTTTTCAGCTAGCAGTAGTCGTGGAATACTTGGCCGCAGGAAGCGAGAGTCAGCAAAATAGCAAACCGGCTCTATGGCGGGTTTCCACAAGAGATCCGAATATGATCAGTGGTCTGAACTAGGAGATCAAATATTATCGAGTCAAAAAATCGAGATTCATTAGTCATTACCTATTATCCCCATCCCAGTTCTTTCCCCCCGAACGCCATTTTCCAAACACACAACGCCAAACCAAGCCCCATCATTCACGTTTCGGCCTCACCCCTCACCTCACCGCATTTCCAAATCTCTCCCCTTGACTCCACCAACATCCAACTCGTCATCCAAATCATCATCATCGACAATGAATGGATCCTGTTCAACGCTTGCATACTCCGCAGCCACTCCTTCTGGATCAGCACCTCCATTTCTGCGCAGCTCGCCTTTCTTCAACACATCCATGATCGTGAGGCCTTTGGCCCTGAAATACCACATCGGGATTAGGATCGTGAGTTGTAGGCATAAACTGCCGAACCAGAGATAGAAGGATGTTGATGAGGCGTGGGCGAGTTTTAGCCCTCTGTTGAGTGTCAGTTGGATGTTTTGGCAAAGCAGGAAGCTGAGGAGTGCGAGGAGACTTACAGGCCGACATTGATATTTCCCACAGCTAGAACAGCACGGCCGACCCAGACATGGTAGTTGGAAATGGCGGTTCTGCGACCTAGTTTTACGTAGTTGACGTGGTGCCAGTATCCAAGTAAGCCTTGCGCGATCATGCCTGGGAGGATGGCGAGGCCGATTATTTGGTGGAAAGAGCTGAAATGGCCGCCATGCTAGATAACGCGAAGAAATTAGCCACACCGAGTCCACCATTTCAAAAGTAACGAGATAAATCATATTGTCAAAATCAAAGCAGCACTCACCGAAATGGACAACCAGATCCCCATCAAACAGCCCAGCACAATCGCACCTCCAGCTGTACTCTGCACAACCCAGTGCATCTTAAACGAATTTGCCATGCCACTCCGGATGGCTAAGATGCCGCCTGAAAGAGACATGAAGCTGACGGTAAGTAGGAAGCCATGAATAGATACGAGGCCGAAAGTTTTGTGCTTGTGGTGCTTTTTCTTCGTCGCTTCATTGACAGTGATGCGGGGGTCAGAGACCTGTGCGACCACTTCTTCCTCGGGATGTTTCTCATAACTTGATTTCATGTTTAGAGTAGCGACACCTATAAATCTCATTAGTATACTCCTCGGAACACGCACATACATTTGGGTCAAGTGTGGGGAAAGTACCTCGATCAGTGTGCATGTTCAGCATCAGTTCCGGATCGTCGGATCTGGTATCCTGCATGAAATTCGAGGACCAGATCCATGGTTGCTTCTCCGAATCGACATCCAAATCGCTTGCGGTCCAGCTCTCGCAATCATAGCAAGTATACAGCGCGTTGTGTGCACCGTTGGGATCAACCCAGGTACGTGTCACGTGTATATCTGGGACCTCAGAAGTCCTGATGACGATGGGAGGGAAATGGCCAGGCGTAGAGCGGACACTTGTTGTGACATCTATGCCATCAGTATTCATATATGTCATTCCCAACTCCAAGAAGCAACTCACCGCCATCCTGGTCACCAGGATACATCACAAAGATCAAACTCCCCGCCATCTTTGAACCCAACCCAAACGCAGCCCATCCATTCCTGCCTTCGAACCGCGCTGAGAAGTGAAGCGATACATCTTTCGCCTTCGTAGTATGGTTCTTATACGATGCCACCGCGAAACAGAGATCCGTTCTCTTCGCTTCCACGCGACAGAATTGAAGGGCTTCGGTGAGGTTCAGGAGAGCGAGGATCGCGGCGAGAGTCCAGAGTCGTTGCATTTTTGGCACGCTACGGTCCTCAATTCCTTACGTTGGAGGTTGAGATGAGGACTTTTCTCAACCGCTGGAATTGAAAGTGCTGAGATGAGTTGAGATGATGAATTGCTGACATGATGGGCAGCTGTTATCCCGATTGATTACGAGATGCGCTATTGGTCAAGCTGCGGCTGAGCACATTAACGCCACACCCGAATAGGGAAGTTCGCACTACAGGACGGGCAACCAATCATATTCAATGTTTACTTTGCTTCAGCTCTCTGGGTTGTGAATTGCTTCAAGTTCGCAGAATTGATTGCTATAATTCATCTTCTGTTTCGGCGGAGAGATTTGTAGCTTGTTTACTTTTGTTGGAAATAGGAGTGGAGTCTTGGCTTAGCGAGCCCCTGTTTCATGAGCTGGCCATTGGGGGGGATTCCACACTCCCTCTTCCCAGTCTTGCTTGAACTATTTTAATATTAGCAAAAATAACTTGAAGAGTATATAAAACAGAGCTTGGGGGAGTAATTTACGTCCTATTTTGGCTCAAGGATTTCTTTGCTGGCATTTTGCTCCCACCCCAGATACAGTTGCAGCTGGGAACAAATCTTATATTCACTGTGATTTAAACCCCACTCGAAATGAACTTCAAAGCACCCATGGCGGTTCTATGCTCAAAATGTGAGAAAATATCGATTCACAAGTTTTTTTTTGGATGAGTCTTGAGAAACAAATTCTTGAATGATGTCCGAAAGGAGACCGAAAAAATGCTTGCAGATCTGATAATGATTCTCAAAGTGACCCTGTCTCTCTGACCTCCAGCTTCAATGTTCTATAAATCTGACTGAAATTCAATTCCAGCAAAATCCCCAAGTTTCCCGTTGGAGTAAGTCACCATCCAGCAGACCGCAGTCCAACATAACTCCATGTTCAGAACCATCCGCCAATTCTTAGCAGGCCCCACCACCAGTTCCAGCACAGCAGACTGTAGACCATCATGCGCACACCCAGCTTGCACCAACCTACATTTCTGCCTCAAGACCCGCGGCGAAAGTGCCCTCTCTTCCCCTCTCTCGCCCACAGACTCCCTTCACACCCTACACGAAGACTACTTCTCTCTCGACCCTACGATAAAAACCCATGCCGATTTTGAATGGGACTCTGACTATGGATGGGGGATATTCTGCCACGATTGCAAGCAGGAGAGATGTGAGGTTTGCGAAGGGAAGGTGTTTACCTCGGTTACGAATTTCGAGGATGTTTTGACGTTTGAGACGGAGGAGTATTCCAGCAATCATTGCATTCCTCGATTCAGCTTTGCCTGAACCACCCCAGTGAATGCACCAACAGTTCTATCATAGCGTCAAATTTTCAATAGATTTTTGGACTAGAGGATTCACAAACGATATACTGTGAGTATTTGTGTTTTTACTTATGATGCTGTCAACCAACTCGGAGTAGCGTAATCTTTGCTCGCCACCAAGCCCCCACGCATGACAGTTTTATCAAGAACCCATGAATCTATCCAAGAATTAAAGGATGGGTTGGGTATGGGTACATTCAATCATCCAGAGTCTTCATTCCTACAAGCACAGCATATTGGGCCTATCAATTGACCTACGACCTCCCCCCTTCCACGACTAACAAAACACCCCCCGCAAGGCTGATGTTCACAAATGCCACAAAGACTCATAACCTTAACCCGCCACCCTCTTCACATACGATCTCTCCTATACTTCCGAATGCAGTTGTCTCCACCATGGCCTGTCAAGGCAAACCCACAAACACCTTCCGAATCCCAGGCCGCCTCAAGAGCTAGCCTTTTGAACGACGATTCGATCCAGTTGTTGATTCAGCGAAGACTGAGAACGTATCATGGACTCAAGGTCTCAATCTTAACCATCCGCACTTAGAAAAAGCCTTCAAGAAAGCCCCTACCACGTTGATCGCCGCGCTCACGTGCCCTCTAGTTCCTGCGCATTCCTTTCAGACCGCTGCGGATGCTACGACTATCTTCTTGATTTTTGATGAGGTCAGTGACAAGCTAAACGAGTCCGCTGTTGCTGAGTTGTATGAGATTATCAAAGATGTTTTTGAGTTGGTCCTTCGATCGGTTATTATTGATCGATGGTGCTTGGCCTGACATTTGCAGGAATCCAGACAAACCAAGACCCGCTGGTGAGAGTTTTATTGGAATGTTACATCAAAAGTATACCATATCTCTATTCCCCCGCGTGCCTTCTGTTGACATGTATGCAGCTTCTGGAATCGCTCTCGCCAAGGTGCAACACAAACCTTCTTGAAATATTTCCCCATGCGGTACTTGGAATACGTCAAATCCACATCCATCCAAGCAAGGCATCGGGACGAAGCCCTCGTTCCGGATCTGGCCTCGTACATGGATCTGAGGCGCAAGACGGTAGGAGGCATGCCCAGCTTCGGAGTCACTCTTCATTCCCTGAACATTCCCGACGATATGTTGCGTGGCTCAAAAACCACCGAACTTGAATTACTTGCTCAAGACTTGCTTATTCTAGCCAATGTAAGCTTCTGGCACTGTATTCCATTCACCTAATTATTAATCTACAGTCATAGGATATCTGCTCATACAACGTCGAGCAAAGCCGAGGCGATTCGAACAACGCAGTCGCCGTGGTAATTTACCACCAAGATATCTCGATTCAAGATGCGATCGACTTCGTTACACAGATGTTCCACGAATCTGCCGACCGGTTTCTCAAAGTCATGGGTACTGTTACAAACCCGAGCGAAGATCTACATACATATCTCTTGGGACTGGGATACTGGGTGAGGGGAAATTTCGAGGTGTTGTTTTAGATTGTGAAGTATGGGCTTGGTGAGGATGCGAGACGTGGAGGGTGGATTGAATTGCTTCCAAGACAAGCTTTAAAGTAAAGTTAAATTCTTTGAGGCTAGATCCTAGAGAAATAGTTCTTATAAAGCTTCCCGCCTTTGGGGGTCATCTCGCTGTATCTTCGTTCCCCGAAATGTCGGACTCTTGTGGCCAGCATGGTGCAGCACACGTAACACCTAATCAACATTCGGCGACCTGTATATTTGTTGAGAGAAGAGCGCAAGAACATAAGCTGTGATCCTTCGTTCATATGAGACAAATATCTCCGCACCGATACGGTCACATCCAAATTATTGGCATCGACTGAGCTATGTATGGGAAGTAAGGGGACAGGCGCTGTTGTCACACGTGCACTCGACATTTTAGCCACCCGCTATCGGTAATTTAAATGGAGATCTTCACTTCCAGGAGATACAAAGTAACTGAAAATATCCCTGCTGCAAAGTGATGGCTCAGAAGTGGCAGTCTTGATGGAAGTTTATAACTGGACATCCTCGCTCTTTGAGAACATAGACACCTCACCAAAAACATTATTCGATCAATATGCTTTCTGTTCTTTCAGCACCTTTGCTTTTGGCAGTGGTGGGAAGTCTGGTTCCTCAGATCGCCGCAAGTCCACTGGTAGCCGGGAATGATATTTCAGTCGAGTCACCGGCCATCAACGTTCAACACGGTCCCAAGTAAGCCTCAATTCCCAAATACAAATTATTGTACTTACTGACAGTACCCGTCCTGTAGTCTGCTACTCTACCCACTCCCGGATCTTCGTGGAAAACCCTTTGTATTCTACGTTGACAACACGGAATGCGTCGACATCCCAAGCGAAGTCGCGCAAAACGTCTACTCTATCAAAATCCTGGAACCTATACTCTGCGTGTTTATTCCTGAGGCGCGTTGCAGAATTCCGTGGAATCACATGGAGCAGCTGGAGAAAATCACTCAGGGCGATCATCAGGAAGTATCTGACAAAGTGAGAGCGGCAAAGTCCGTACGATGTGTGAAGCATGTTTTTCTGGGATTAGACACACTAAAGCATATGACACACCTCAAAGAACCCCAATCGCTCCAATCAAACACCAAAGAAAAAGAAATCAAGTGAGGAATCTTTATTTCGGGGGGGTGGGGGCAACTCAACTCTGACAAGTTTTCAGCTCCGTCTCATCCAGCGAGGAATCTTACATGCACTCTTTCAACAAGGCTGGGAATTATGGAGCAGCTTCAAACATAAAGCAAGTTGCCCTTTTTTATTTAGCACAGTGATCTACTAACCATATCTCTAGTATTCAACTCTGGAATGTAGGTGACGGCACACTATTCGCAGAGAACCGTCCGAACGGCCAGCCTAATGGAACGTCAGTGCCTCTCCTCTCTCATGCTATTCATCCCACCAATATGTTGCACAACACTCACCATTTACTTAGAGTTACACTGTACACCTACCCGAACTTCAAAGGGCTGTGGAAGAAATTTCGCGTATTTTCCAACCACTGCTACCTCCAACCGCGCAAGCTGTCGAACAACGTCAAGTCGATCGTCATATCCGCCAAAATCGACTCATGCACTTTCTGGTCTGAGCGAGACTGCAAGGGCGACCCGTACTGGCTGCCAGCTGGTAAAATTGAGGATTTGAAGAGTGAGGGTACGTCATTTGTCAGTTTTGAATGTTTGTTGATTGAGGAAGAGGATCCAGAGGATCCTGAGGACAGAGATGAGGACGAGGAACTGTGAAGGTATGACGGGAAAAGAGTATCCAGAAGGTTTATAGACACTCTATAATAACTGTAGATCTTGTGTATTGAGCACTGAAATGCCAATCGATCACCTTCCTCCAATCATTAATCCTCAAGAAATACGCCATTTTCACCAGTGCCAACTGGCAAGAGACAACCAGTTCTTTGATGGGCTTTCATTAGTCTATGGAAATTGCACCGTTTTCGTGACCTTGCAAAAACTCTACAGCTTGGCCTTCACTACGACCTCTTCGCTGACACTCTTCAAACTTCTCACGTACTTATCCTTCAACGCCAAAATGGCCAATCCATAATGAACCCATTCATCTTTATAAGGTAGTAAGTCCCCACCCCACCATTTGGACCACCCCCCCATTTGGACCACCTCGCTTAGCTCACCGCCACTTTCACTTATTCAACTTCAATAATTAATAACTATTTTATTTCTTTATTGATTTTCTTGATTTTTGGCATATGAGCTGAGACAACAATGAAGCCAAAATATACTGAGTATGATATTCTCTAAGCAGTTGATGCGGTTAAAAATGGCAAGTCCGAACGATGCGCTTTAATTGAGTGGGGTATTCCGAGGTCTACTCTTAAACACCGCATTTATAACCCAAATACCCATCAAGAGGCTGCTAGTCACTTGCAAAGGCTACCCCCAGTGTTAGAAGACCGTCTTACGCACTGGATTTTGACTCAAGAGACACTAGGGTTTAGTGTTACTTATGCGCAAGTACGGCTTTTTGGGAACCGACTTTGCGCACTTCAAGGGGATCCTTTACCACTCGGGAAACGATGGATACAGCGGTTTTTTAAGCGGAATCCTATTTTAAACACCAAAAAGCAGTATTCTATTGACTCTGTACGTATTAATAACGCAGCATCTGATGTTATTAAGCCATGGTTTCAGAAATTGCAGATTCCAGCTATCAAGGCAATTCTACTTGAAAATCAATGAAGCATAAACGAAGCAGGGATTATGAAAGGCCTTAGGATCAATGGCCTAGTTATTGGTCATGCAAATCGACGTTTTGTACAGCGAAAACAGTCTGGTTCCCGGAGTTGGACCTCGTTCATTGAATCTATCTCTGCCACTGGTAAAAAAAACCACCCCAGTTGTAATATACAAGGGAAAATCGGTCCAGCAACAATGGTTTCCAGCAGATATCAACCTATTTAAGGATTTGCAGTTCACAGCGACAGAGAATGGATGGACAGATAACGCTATTGCATTAGAGTGGCTTGAAAAGGTCTTCATTCCTCAGACGCAACCACGTGATTAGCAACCCTAATTACTAGTCCTAGATGGCCATGGAATTCATGAGACTACGAAATTCATGTGGAAGTGCTTAGAATACAATATATTTCTGTTGTTTTTACCTGCACATACGTCACACGTCTTACAACCTTTGGATTTATCGATTTTCTCTTCTCTTAAGGCAGCCTACCGGAAACACCTTAATTTATCAACATCAATGATTGATTTTACCCCAATCGGCAAGCGTAACTTCTTGATATGCTATTATAAGGCACGACAAGAGAGCTTAACGGGTACGAATATCAAAGCTGGCTAGAGAGCTACCGGTCTTTGGCCAGTGAGTATGGCAAAACCACTGATGAGCCGATTACTATTAGAGAATAGTAATCAGGGGCTAGAAATTGGTGCCTCGGAGGACCTTCAAACTATTAAGGAAGTGGAGGAATCATCGATTGTATGGTTTACGTCAAAGGCTGGTAAAGAATTGAGGTTACAACTCAATACTTTGACCAAAACATCACATAACAACATCCCAACACGTCGATTACTTTTTAAGAAAGCTATTAAAGCTTTTGATTAAAAGGACTTCGCATTAGGACAGGCAGAGATAAGGATACAACAATTAGAAGCTAAATTAAACCAATTACAACCACGGAAAAAACGGAAGGTTCAAATCAGCCCAAATTCTAAGTTTGCGAATATTTAAGCTATTCAAAAAGCTCAAATTGCAGCTGAAGATCAGGAAATTGTACCTATTGATTCAGATTTAGCAGGAGATTCTGAAGCTACAGAAGATTGTATAGAAGTTGAAGCGTTGTAGAGTTATTAAGTGTTGTTTGTAAAGTGGTAGAAAATTGCGGGGTGGTCCAAATGGGGGGGTGGTCCAAATGG
>JAFJYG010001316.1:0-10398 GCA_017366145.1 Cadophora sp. M221
CACTCCTCAACCGAGCCTCATGGTTTGACGAATAACAGCTTGTCGTTTAACTCCCTGCTAGTGCCTGGCAATGTCTCAGCGGACGAAGGGATAGTTTTGGTCCACATCATAGATATTGGTGACCGTACTGGGGGTTTGCACACGAGGGCAGTTTCCTTCCCATGTCTGAACAACGACCCAGGTTTTGCCCTTATCGTAAGAGAGAGCCACTTGGCATGAGCCTCCAGAGTGAGCTGCTCCTGGATTGTGCATAGTGACGCCTGTGGTATTCGTGCTATCAAAGAGTCTTTCACAGTCAGCGCCAAAACACGATTACACTGTGCAACGTACGAGAAAGTCACATTTTGCCCTGCAGTCCAGCTTGCCACTGGATCTCCTCCCGGTCCATCAATGTCCGTGTGAAAACCCTTACAGGGGAATGGCTGCTGACCAATCGGTGGAAACGCATTAGGGTCCCCATTGTATACCCCTCCGAAGGAGGTCCGAGACAGGTCCGTATCGCCTCAGGCCTACTTCTGAAGAACCTCGGCACAAGCAGTCCCTTGCGTACCAACAGAAGAAGTGACAACAACATTTAGTTATTACAACATGGGATTATGCGATTTGCAACACACTACATGCTAAAAATGGACCTGGAAGATAAATCTACTTGTAATTCTCTTATCGAGGAGTTATATCGCGTAACAAATTGTTCTTATACCCACCGGCGCATGTTTATACCCTACTAGCGTCAATCATCCAAATCATCTATGTACTAAAACTTGAAAATTACTGCCGGAAATGCTCACAACAAGGACTATCGAGAGTTCAGCTTTAAATACGCAGATCTTTGCCAGATCTTGTTCCAACCAAAGGACCCCTGTGAATTGCTTAATAGCGAGTACGTCTTTTTCTTTAACTTAATCCGGCCCTACCTTAAAGCAAAAATTAAGAACAAATGGATGGATATACAAATTCGGAACGGAATGATGACTACACAAAATCAGGACACAGCAAATCTATACTTTTTATATTCTAGTTAATATTTTAACTTTCATTCTTTACAATCTAAGGAACTAGAAGAGTTCTACTTATATCTCACTGGAGGGAATGAAGATCAAGAGTTACTTAAACAGAAGTTTTTAGAGTTTGTATGCTCATTAATGGGCTAAGGACTGTCTTCTCGATTTGAACTTACGCTTGGTCGGCTGGGGCGAGACTGGATTGTCGAAGCAGATCATCGCCGTATGGGAGGAAGGCGTTAGTGTATACTCTCATGGGTTTGAACACCGATCCTGTTGAAACTTCAAGAACGAGATTGATGTCGAGGAAATCAGTTGTGTACTCTGAGATCAGATCTTCGATTTTGGCCTTATGGAGATGGGCATGCATGAGTTCTAGAGATGTCAGTATGAGCTAGAGGGAGTAGGGGGGAGAGCTACCTGGGAAGAATGTCGTCTCATACTCTTTCAGGCCGGATGTCCAGCAAAGTTGGTTCCTCGGAAGAGAAGGCTCGCACTCCACGTACACCTCTCCTTCGAAACACTGTTAGGGTATTAGCGTCACGGACAAAACCTATATCTTTAAAGATACTAACAAGCAATTCCTGAATCCGACGTGGTATCTTTAGAATTCGACGAGCTTTTTCTTTGATTTGCAAGCCACCCTTAGCAATTGCGTTGTGCTCCCATCCTAGAGAGGTGTCTATAGTAGTAGATGTCTTTGGAGTCTGGTATTTGTTGTTGTGGACCCCCATATTGAAGCGAGTCTGGAGCTCCAGAGCCATCCAGGGGATAGTATGTGGGGTTTTGGGGGCGAGGCTGGCAGAAAGAATAAAGAGAATAATGGATCACGATTATAGATGAGACTGGCAGCCTAATGTGGAGTCAACTAGGACCTTGACAGAAAGGATAATGAGCACAATAGAGTTGCACACAGAAAAGGGGATTAGAACGACGTCTACGAGAGCTATTAAATCTAGGGGCGGTGTATGCGGTATCGATGTGGTTCCTCCTCTTCTAAAACATCTACCAACGTTTAAGCGTACGAGATAGACCCCCTTTGTTCTCGTACCTATACTCCGTGATCAAGGAGGTATGTACGAAGGTCCTTAATAGCTTCCCGGGATCCGATAGCAAATGTATCTTCCGTCTATCCTTCAAAGCCTTCCTTGAACTCTTCCCAAAGCCCGTAGTCCCAAAATTCTTTTTGGCGGTATCGTACGAGGGCCAAGGTAATGTGGTTATTGTCTCGCTTAAGCGTTTGATGTTCGTCGTCCGCAAGGTCAACAGGTTCCCCCAATGCTTCCGTATCCAATGGGTAGGTGACCTCTGGTGGTGGAATCATCGTGTCCTTCGTACGAAGGTTAATGAAAGTTGTCAAGTCGTGTTTGCGCTCCGTGAATCCTCAGATCGTACGAATCGTCTTCTTCTGCTAGCCGCCAACGCAAGGTCCGATCAATTTGCCTCTCCGGTCTGTCTTTTCCGATTGTCGTCGTACAAAAGTATTGCCTAACTGTTCTGAGGTTATTTAACCACTGATCAGTGTTAATATCTAACCAAGGTTCGGTACCTGATATCAGGGTAACAAAGAATACAACAAGTGAAGTTTAATCAAGTATATTCCGTGTGTCCCTCTCGTACGAGAGGGAAAGCTACCTTAAATACATTGAGCCTTAACTCACTAGCCCGTACGAGCGTCACTCGTACGAAACCGGAAGGTTTAGCTGAAACCAAGCTTCATTAGGCCAGGAGAGACGACTACCTTCGGAAGCTCTCAGCGTATGAGAATGCCCATTAGCTAAGGCTATCCCAAATGGAAGGATGTATTATCCATAACAAGCACCGATCTTGGTTCGGGCCACCTGCCACACAAGGGCAACAGCTGCTCGATGAACTCCTTAAAAAACTCACTATCTGTGGTACCCTGGAAGATTTGACTGTAAATAAGACCTGGTGGACCTTCTACTGTATATGCTGGCAGTATTTAATATCGTTGCTCACGCTGAAAGCGAGCAATCTGAACAGGAGTTGTCCCAGTGGGAGACCAGCCAGTTCGCCGGTAACCAATTCGTTTGTCGCAGCCAGACTCATCTA
The DNA here is from genome assembly GCA_017366145.1 of Cadophora sp. M221. NCBI lineage: Eukaryota > Fungi > Ascomycota > Leotiomycetes > Helotiales > Ploettnerulaceae > Cadophora > Cadophora sp. M221. The sequence continues at coordinate 3,075 of JAFJYG010001316.1, forward strand.
CAAAGACAAAGTATTCAAGCAGAAGGTCGAGATTTAGTATAAATAGTAATCACGTAGATCCGCATTCCTTCCATTCGCTATGCGACGAATTTTTTTCTTAGTCCACCCCCTCAAACGAAGTGCTCTTCCAATACTAGAAGCTGTCACACAAACATTAAACTCGTTCAACAGAAATAGTATCATTTCCGACTAATACAGCTAAGATTTTTCTACTAAGTATTCGCATAGGGCGTCCAGTATAGTAGGTGTAATGCTTCGCTTTCGTCCTCCGCCATTTCGAGGGGCTTGAGGGGTGCCATAATATCGAATGTTTGAGCGTATCCTTCCTACGCCGCGAAGACTACAGTTAGCTGCTATTGCTATTTCGGAGCTAGTAAATAACCCACTTGAAAGCATGTCAGTAATCAAAGCAACTTGCGACTTCGCAAGATGTGGCGCCATATCGAGCTGCTAATCACTGTTGAGCAGGAGAGTTGAAGAAAGAAAGCACAACGATTAGGACAACTCACGATAAGCAAAACTGAGATGTGAAACCTGAGGCCACAGCGGAACAAGTGAGGCAGAAGCTCTCGCTGTTGAAAGCTCGGAGCGGAAATACTCTTTCCGTTGGCGGGGCAATCTCCGCTTGTTAATTATTAATAACTCCAATAATAGATAACAAAAAGCGACATTTCTTCTCTTGTAGCTCGTCCAACATTGACTCCCTATGATGAGTGCGCACTTACTGCAAATCACGCCTCCCGAAAGCTTTACGAGCTCACCACCAACGCCTCCTGCGATTGAGGAGAAGAGTGTATCGGCAATCTCACACGTTCTTGCAGAGGTTAGACAACACAAAGACGGACACTACCCGGCTCCTGGCGAACACTGGCATAAGTTCCCGTTGAATGGTCATCAGTACGACAGTCTTCAGCGCCAGCTACAAAAAGAAGGCCTCTGAGATCATTACAAACACAAAATTCGGTAGGTAAACGGGTGTTCATGCTGCGACTTGACTAATGCGAGGGCAGATACGATTACTTCTCACTAGCTAATTTATATGTCCTTCGGATGCCTGGTTCATTGCACGAAAGCTTCGTATTTCTCATCGCGCAAGATATCCTACGCCAGCTACACACAATTGGCCAGGGCAGCAGTCCTTCAGCGATATTTGCAAGAGACATAGAAAATAGTGCATCAGCAGAAATCAGCTTTAAGGAGACTGGATATGGTTCACATCAGCCAAACATCGCATTCCAACATCTTAAGGCGCAATATCCCGGCATTATCGTTGAACTGTCCTATTCACAAAAGAAGGGTGATCTTTCACGTTTAGCACATAAGTACATCCTAGGTTCAGATGCCAATATTCGTGTCATGATTAGCATCGACGTGAAATACAAGGGAAGCAAGAAGGCATCCGTCTCAATCTGGCGTCCACACATTAAAGTCGATGATGCTAGGGAGAGGGAATTGTGCGTTGTGCAAACAGTTACGAATCAGGTATGTTCGCCATGAATCATAGATAAAGTTGAAGCCTAGCTAATACATGTAGCTCTTCCAAGACGATGTGGGAAACCTTGTTCCTGATTCTCAAGCGAGCTTGCAATTGAGGCTAGAGGACTTTGGTACTGAAGCTTTTGCTGTGAATTTTCCTGGTCTTACTGGAGACGTGCATATCTCTGCAGAGCAGTTATTCGCATATCTCGAGCGTGCTGAAGCCAAAGCGAAGAGAGTGAAGGACGGCGAAGGCCTAGTGCGGAGTACCAAACCTTGGGTGAGAAAACGGCGCAGAGACAGTACCCCGCCAGAGCAACTTGATCCAGACCGGGAGGGCAGATTCACAGAACAGGAGCAGAGGGCATTAAAGAAGGCTATGAGGGATAATGTATCTTATAAGGCCAGCTCCTTTAACGCAGATCACGAATGATATATGCTCTATCTCTTTCGCACGAGCACTGAAATATGTAAGGAGATCTTGCAGTGGGGTAATCACACCTTATGAAGTTCACAGTGATTAGTCAAACTAGTCATTATTCATTTTGTTTTATTACATCCCATTCATTAAGCGGCCCATTGTTAAGAAAACCTTCTGTACTTATATATCTCATTCATCAAGCGGCTCACTATTAAGCAATCACCTGTCTCCTTGTAATGATGTTTCGCAATTATTGGCTCAAAGCTGCTTCTATATCAAGTTGCTCTGTAACAACTCCTTGCATATAGTCTAAGACATCTGAGTCTTCACACTCCGAAGTTTGGTTCATCGCCAGTACCACTGCATAGCGAAGCTAATGCTCGGCCTCCAGAACATGTCCTGTACCTCGTGAGTCCTTATCGTCAACTAGTAATAAAAAGGTTGGCTATAAGCAACTTACGTTTAATTTTTGTAATGCAAAAATCTGTATAAATGCTCCGCATAATTCTGCTGAACTTGTATACCTCGGGCAAGGTATCGTATGCCATGATTTTTGTCTTCACCGGCGAAGAGCTGCCTCTACTGTCATCTGGATATATAAGCTTAAATTTAGTTCTCGGGAGAAGCACCGAACTTGTAAAGACGTTTCCCCTAAATGCCTTCACGATACCCATGTCTTCTTTTGGATAAGGAAGCAGCGCTACAAGGTTCGCCGCAACGGGTAGTACCCAGCGCGATTCGAAGAGCTGTGCAATGCTAACTGCAACCTCGATTTTCTGCTCTCTTTCCTCCGGGCATCCGATCTGATGCAAGATCTTGCGCATTTCCTTTACCGGATTTGCCCATGGAGGATGCGGGGTGGTGGACCGACGAAGAACATCAAATCCTCACCAACGACCAAGTTGAGCTGGAGTCACAGGATTACACCCAGGAGATATCTTGGGCCGAGCACTGGAGAAAGGTCTCTGTACAGCTTCACGAGTCGGGGTACAACCGGACCAATACCGCGTGCCAAAGTTACTGGAAACGTGTCGTCGAGACACAGAAAGCCAACGAGGAAGCCGCCGGACCACGATGGGACGATTCTGAGCATCAGATACTACTAAGAATGACCGAAGACCAACTTGCACTAGAAAGAGAAGATCCTTCAGCCGTCATCCCATGGCCCAAGCATTGGAAGAAAGTGTCACTTCGTCTTCAGGAAAACGGTTACAATAGAACACAGAATGCTTGTGCAGCCTATTGGTTGAAGGTAGGATACGATTTCTCAGTGGACAATTATGAGTCTGCGCCCGAAATTCCTAGAGTTTAGAAAAGCGATGATGCCGTGGATGAGGTTGAAGTTGAGGTTGAGGTTGAGGTTGAGAAACCGCCAAAGCCAAACCAAGCCAGCGTCGAAGACTCTACATCAACGTATTCCCGGGATGAAGAATTGCAGCCGGAAGAGTTACCAGAGCCCAAGAATATCTTATTGTCGAATGCAACTTCCATCTTCACCCCTTCGATCACTCCGGCACCTTCGGAGATAGATCCCTCGGAAGATGAAACATATCAACCACGGCAGCGTAAGTACTTGGCAATATTATTTACTGCGATGTATTAATGGCAATGTAGGTGAACCAACTAAAAGCAAGGTGTCTCAAACTCCAACAAAAGCCCAGTCGACACCGCCCAAAACACGATCCCCAAAATTGCCCTTGAGACGGGGCTTCCGCTTCAATGCAGAGCAAAGAGCAATTCTGGAGGCTCAAGCTGCACAGTACGGTCCGTACCCAGACAGCGATAGAAGGTTTGAGCTAGCTCGAGAGCTCAGTGTAGAGGAGAAGACCATTAGGGTACGTAGAGCTCCTACCTCCTTCAACTCGTGACCCTGACAATATTCAGAACTGGTTCATCCATCGCCGGTCGCATAAAAGCCAGAGCATCTTGTCGAGAATGGGAAATTCAGGTTCATACAACTACGATGATTCATTTGTGAGCGAAGGCTCTACGAGGGCCCTTCACCATGGACGGCAAAGAAAATAGCCCGTCCTTTGGCGAGGATATAGAGGGTCAGAATTCGAAGAGGTCTCGGATAGATGAGTACGACAATGGGTTCCGGGAAGCACCACAGTCCACCGGTCCATACCTAATAATGCTCCTCCCAACCCAGCTACAGACGCGGAAGACTTGGGGAATCAGAGAGGCTTTGGGGTCAGACAATCATCTGGGAGCTCCATTTCCCTGGAGCAATCACGTAACTCATCAATGGCTGGCTCATTACCAAATCGAGAATCAGCAGCGACTTCCATATCATCATTCTCCCCTGTCAACAGTGCAAAAGCTAGAGATCTCAATACCAATGCTTTGGTAAGCGCAGCTTCTACTTCTACCCCGGTCCCTTATACGTTACCATCTCAACACGGCCATTTGATGAATCCCCATCCATACGGCAAACCCGTTTCTGCAACTCCACCGCCAAGTCCTAATCCCAATCCTAGGCCTGTCCAACAACCCCCCTCTACAAGCCCACCACCGAAACCCACCACCGCTTGCAATCCCGAGTCAGACGAGAAACAATGGATGTCAAGTAAAGTATATAGCTTCCAAGTCGAGATTAACCTGAACCGCGACAAAGCTGCCCGACTGCACAGGATTAACATAATCGACCGACGCATCGACGAAGTGACCAACGAGGAAAACACGCTCAAAGAGGACAGGGAGAAGGAGATTCTCGAAGCAGCAAGGCAGATCGAGGAGCGCTACAGGGGCAGAAACGAGTACATCAAGACTCAGCAACGCGACCTGTATCAGTCGAGAGAGGCGGAGTTGGAGGGGTTGGGTCGGAATAGTTTGGACCTGAAGAAGAGGAGGGCTGCGCTGGAGCATTTCCAGGCACTGGTTGGTTTATACGAGGAAGATTAGGTTGGTATCGCGCCAGGTTAATGTCAACATACGTTTCTGGTTCGGACCTAGAAGGGTCGAAATCGTTTAGCGATTGATTTGGGGATTTTGGGTCGAAGTTTGGGAATTGCATGGCTCGATATGAGTTAGCTTTATTATTTCCCTAAGCATATGGGCTTTGGGTCTTCTCGTTGATATTTTCTTTTCCTTTCACATCAATGAACTTTGATTATGATCAAATTATAATTGATTTATTTGATTTATTTTTTCTCATGCTGTATTTAGACTCTGCTTCGAGCTTAGGAAAAAAGATTCGGAAAATTATTATCGGCATATTCATGCCACCTTACGGAAACGGAGATTCGGCGCCTTCATAGACAATTCGGACACCCTTCGGTACGGCGTCTACAGCACCTGCTAGATCAAGAAATCTGATTCCAATGTTATAAAGCGAGCCAAAGAGAAAGAAGAGTTGCTACATCCTCGAGTAAGCCAGCCTCCTGAGCAACGATACCCCTCCACCGCCTGCAGCTCTTTCGCGAGCGCTTCCTACCCGTTGCCAGGCTAAGACATTGTCGAAAATAAGCCCGATTGTCGCCAGATATTGGCAACTATGCCTCGGAGTTGAAGAAGAAGGGCAATGAAGCCTACAAACAGAAGAACTATATCGCGGCATTTCAGACTTATTCAAGCGCCCTCCATATTCTCAATGGCAAAGACATATCTCCGGCTTGGATTTAGCTTTAGTTCGATCTCCATTTCAACCAAGTCTAAACTTGCATCATGATGAGTGGATATAATGGCCAGGAACATATGGACATGATCAAATATGCGCTTCGGCACAAAGACAACATAGACAAAAACAAGATGTCTAAGGCCCTTTACAGATGCGGTCGCTTTTTTGAAAGCGTCAAGAACCCGGTAGAAGCATCAGGGACGTATCGGACTTCTCTAGGTTACAATCCAGATAACTCAGAAGCTCAGGCTGCGTTGAAAAAAGTAAATGTAACACTCTTAGGCCTGCAAGACCCTGCGCTTCAATATGTTGTCGACCGTGGGCTTTTCAAGAAAGGAACTGCTGAAGTCCTTTCGGTAACGGGGGAGTGTTTCATTTGTTCAGATCAAATGGATTTAGAAGACCCGTGTCTTTTGCTGAACTGTTCGCACTCGTTTTACTAAATGTGTATCGTGTCATGGCACGCGACATATTACTCATCATGGGCAGATACGGAGCATTTCACTTGTCTTATATGCAGAGAACTGCCGAAGTAGCTTGCTGATACCGCAGCAGAATAAGAAGGAAGATCTGTGGCGAATGTATTTGAGAGATTTGAAGAAGGAGGATGTCGGCCGCAGATGGTAGTAAGAAGAAAACGAAGGGGATATGTATACCCCTCCAGCACTTCTTAGAAGAGCCAGACTTTACAACCATACCATACTTTTGACTGATTGTCTCACTGCACCAATGTTCTGAATATCAATATATTGACTTGTATATTCGGTGCTTTCTTACCGGTACTGCACCGACACTTTGCAAGTGTTCTGCCGCTACGATTGCCTTCCTCGACTTTACGACCTTCCTCTTGATAATGTAGTTGCTCTTGGCTGTTTAGTAGACGATACAGGTTCTTTTAGAGATCTTCTTTGATATTTTGCTTGCTTGTTTATATCCAGTGACGTTGGCAAAATGGAGTCCCAAATCTGTCTTAAAAATGGCTCGAAATGAAACTGGAGCTCCGACAAGTTGATGTTAAGCTTCCATTCCAATAGACAGAGCAGCTGCCTTTCTATGAGATTGACCTCTGTTATATCGAGACTAAAGTTTTCGGTTTGTGAATCTAGAGCCCATTTCTTGTTTTTGGGGCTAATGTCGTTTATGAATTTCGAAGAAAGAATAAGGCAAGCTAGAAATATCCTGTGTGCAGTACAATATCGACCCGAGGACGTGGGTGGTATTTTAGACCGAAGCCGAGCAAGATAAATAAGGGTTGTCATTAGCGTTGGGACTTGAACCTTCGACTGTCTAATAACATTGTTTATAAAATCTGCAAGGAGAGGGATGTCATTTGGATGCTGGTCAAGTGCAAAACTTGGGTCACGCTTTAAAGAGGCGTCTTTTGAAATCAAAGGAACAACCCTGGACGCTTCTCGAGCAAGGCAAGAGACCATGTCCGAGCTAACAGTACTGTGAAGGAAGCAGTTCCACACATGTTGACTTGTTGTCCAAGGTCTAGTAGCCATAATTGAAGTTCGAAAAAGATTGCTACTTCGACGAAGACACACACCACATATATAGTTAATGGTTGCCCCCCTTGAACGCGCCTTGCTAAGCCACTACCTCTTTTTAGTTAGTAATTATGTTCTCGCTTAAGGGGGGCCGGGAGCAATGGCCACAACTCTTACCGGCATGTCTCTTTTACAGCCTAATAAATTCCCAGACGTGAAAATCAGGGAACAATGCCCTGTCCATTAATGTACGTTTGTTAGTCGTTAACCACATGTTAACCAGTCAACTTAAAAAAGCCTCCATATGCAAATCTTCCT
>JAFJYG010001317.1:0-10389 GCA_017366145.1 Cadophora sp. M221
CTTCTCCATCGCACAAACATGCGCAGAAACAACATCAGCAACATCAACCCTCCTATAAACCAACTCATTAACCTTCAGATTCCCCTCCCCCCACCCCGTCCTCCTCTCAACCACATCATCCTCCTCAGGAAAGAACCGCGACGTGCGCAGCACAATGACACTCATCCCCGTCTGGCGGTGCACAAGCTCGCACACATCCTCCGCACACACCTTCGTCACGCCGTAGATATTCTTCGGCTCAGGCACAACACTCTCATTGATCCACGCAGCGGGCTCACCAGGCGTAGGAGCAAGCGCACGCCCGAACGTCGTGGTGCTGCTCGTGAAGATGAACGACGTACAGTTGGCGGCGGCGGCGTGCTCGAGTAAGAGCGTAGTCCCTGTGATGTTGACAGATATGAAATCGCTTTTGCTGTGTGTGCCCACGTGCGGTTTATGCAGTGTTGCTGTGTGCAGTACAGAGTGGAATTTATACTGTGTGAAAAGGGAGGCGAGGAGCGTGGCGGATGTGATGGAGCCGACGATTGTTGTTGTTGGGGAGGGGAGGATGTCCAGTCCGATCGGTTCGTAGCCAAGGGAGGGGAGGGCGTACATTAGTGCGCTGCCGAGATGGCCTGAGGAGCCTGTTACGAGGGCGACTTTGGACATCTTGATGAGCTGGGAAAATTGATGTAAAGAAGAAGAATATGAGATTGTGAAAAGGTTTTCATCAGATGGATGGGTGGGTTTTATATGTAGAAACTGGAGTGAAAAGTGCGGGTGTTGACTCATCCTCGCCATGCCCCCCTGACTAGACTACCTTGGGCTTAAAGCAGTTGAGAACACCTCCAGAAGTACAAACGTTGTCATTGTTGAAACATTACATATCAACCAGAAAGCATCAAATAACATACACAGTTACTGGCAGAGTTGTTCTTATATATTAGCAATTACAGGGGCCAGTAGCAGCGCTCAAACCGAGAAGTCCCACCAGGTCACACAAACAGAAACCCCAGCCCTACCTGCTCAGTCTCAACCAAAGAAAACTCTTGAACACCGAAATCCGGGCCGAAATACTTGCAAGCAGTGTTTTACACCCTCGAAGCAGTCCTTCCTGTTGTGGGAACTATATTCGGAACCCTCCAACGCCGAGGAATCCGCAAGTGTGCCAGTGTAGAGAAGTCCTCGTGCACATGGACGAATTCCTCATGCGCATGCACGAAGTGCTGATTCGCACCCGTCTGCTGCATCTCCTCTCTCACCAGCACCAACACATTCTCCCAATACGGTTTGATGGAAGCCCAAACAACAGACACCAGAGAGAAGACTCCGACGAGAAACGGCAGCAGCTGGCTCGTAGCCGTAAGCGGTGCACCGCTCAGATCAATATCGTTGATCCGGATCGTCATCTCGACGAAAGCAATAGCGAAGCTCTGAAAGAGAAGTAGCACGAATCGACTCCCGAGGACGTGGATCCCGCGTCGAAGGATCGCCATTGCCATTGTAGGCAGGGCGAGGAGGATCTCCTTGATAGGTCGTCGCTGTGTAGGAAGCTGGACCGTTTCTTGCTGAGGTCCTTGCTGAGGATGTGATCCCTGATCACAATTGTTTCTCCCTGTTCGTCTCGGCGTCGAGAGTCCAAAACCAATGGCATACACTGCAAATACCATGAATAGTACCGCGCCAACGATCCCCAGGATTGAGATCGCTTTCAACAAACCGATCCAGCCAGTGCTGTAGATGTTGATGGGTTTGAAGATCCAGATCTTGGCTGCGCACGTAGGTTTTGTGCCTTGTCTTATGATGACGAAGTATAGCCAAGGCTGGCTGAGGAGGAAAGCAGAGTCAATCAATAGTAAGATACCGATGCCGATGGGGTCTTTGTAGAAGGCAGCTGACTCAAACGGATTGATGCTAGGTGTATCGTGTCTATGGCTGCCCCCAAAAGGTATCATGCAGTAGATCGAGAGCGAAAGAACCAAAGTGCACACGATGAATACCTCAAGAGCAGCAAGACTTCCGTTCGTAGTGCTGATATATGTGTTGATCAGGACGGCGAGGGCAACGACATTGAAGGTTCGCCGAGTGATGACTATCTCATCGGCCTCGTTGAAGAATACTGCAACCAGGATAGAGAACCATTGTAGGTAGAAACTGATTCTGATGCCAATGCCATATATGTCTGGATCACCATAAAGATGGCAGGGCTGGATGGACTGCACTACAATCGACGCTGCTTGGTCGGCATAATGCGTGTTTTGGATTGAGGGCGTTGCAAACAAAATAATGGAAGTTAGAATCCGGAGAAGCATAATTGATTGAGGAAGTCTGTAATGGTCTGTTAATGATGATTTAGAAATGGGAAAGGTTTTCTCACCAGTAAATGTATCATAAGTTTGTGTCTGTGTTGGTCAAAAAAGAAATCGAGTTATTGAAAAGCACTCGCTGGCAGGGAAGAATATAGAGGCGAGTATAGAAATGTGCACGGGAAGCAATTCTTGTAAAACTAGAACTCGTTCAATCCTCATCGCATACACATATCCCACGCGTGATCAAAATAACGCTGATTTGAATATCAAAACGGACCGCCACGGCACGGCTGGGGCCTTGCAGTGTGGTTACACAAACCATCGGCAGTCAAGATTCCGCAGCCACACCCCCGGATTCAGCTGCAAATCAATACATCCTCAAGACGATCGACAGCCACAACAACTACATTACAAGGATTGTATGGAGAGCACCTCAATAGTCAAGTATCGCTGCGGCTGAGGGAGAGCTGGGATGAAATATTGGTGCGTGGTTGAGTGGGGAATAAGGCGAGGCTCTGGCTGTTGGTAAATCATATTGCTGCTGGAAACTGGCGGTTAGCCTTGAATTGGAGTTGGATATGGTGTTTTCAGTATGTAGATAAACGTCGACTTAAATCATTGTCAACATGAGAAAGGGTTCGCTACACGGATCGTAACTCACAAGCTGGCATTATAACTGCATACCCGTCCATATCCTCAGAGCCTCTATCCACTGTTAAGTTAAACAGCCATGATTTCTAACATGCATCACGTCGCCAGCTCATACCTCACCATCACCCTCACAATCTTCACGGCCACAACCACAGTAGTCGCCTCAAACCCCTCTCCCAAGCTCTATATCCGCTCTCACCAACCGCCCACCGCCGACCATCATCCCTCAAAACGTTCCCCAGCATCGTCATACAACCCCCTCGCCGACTTCTGCGGAACAGGAACATCCTGCTCCCAAGCCTGCGGCTCCTCCTTCCAAACATGCCCTTCGAACGACGCACCAGCAACACTGCACTGCTTCAACCCCTCATCCGGACAAGAGTGCTGCGCAAACGGTAGCGGATGTACTTCCTCCCCAATTGCCATCACCTCCAATCCAATCCCATCCTTTTCCTTTCCATTCCACTCCCTAGAAATCTCCCCGCCTCGGATCACATCACAAACTTACAAAAGGCAGTCGCATGCGACCCCTCATTCTACTGCGCCCAAACACCCCTCGGCCTAACCCTCTGCTGTCCAGACAGCCTCTCGTTCTCAGCATGCGCCGACCTGAACGACACGCCTACACTAGAGACCGCGCACTCGACCACAACGTCCACGGTCTTCGTGCCGAAATCAACAACAACGCCGGCTAGTACAGTTACAAGTACGGACGTGCAGACTGTTATTGTGACTGTTGAGACTGGCGGCGGGGGTTTAGCGAGCCCCACGACCACGACGACTACTGTGAATGCGACGGTGACGAGGATGGGTACTGGTGTGGTGACGCCGAGCGCGAATGAGTCGTACGTGGAATATATCCCGAGTAGTGATGGGATGAGCAGCACACGGGCGTTGAATTGGTCGATGCTCTGCTTGATGATCGGGTTGGGAGCTGGGTTGCGGATGTTTTGAGTTTTGGAAGGAAGTAAGGAGCTGAAGAGCGGTTGGACACTATGCAACGAGAAGCAGAATGCAGAAATATAATGAAGTAGCAAAGGACAAACATAAAGACCAAGTAACATACAAATACCAGGAATATTTTGACACGAAGGACAGCTGCAAGCCCCCTTGGTTCATCATCATCGTTATTTTCTATATGCATAATCACAAGTAGGTATTTCTCGCCACGCTTGGTACGCTCTCTCCAACCTCCAAAAAACACCCCTCTCCCTCCATACCGCATACTATTCTACAACAGCCATCCTTTTACCTGGTCTAAACGCCATGTCCGAAATACACCATAGTCAAGTCCATATTGACAACAACAAACTCAAACCTTGCTCACAGCAAACTCTCCCAAGCATCCAACCCCGATTTCTTTTGTGCTTGTTGATTCCCTTGCGGTGCTCCGAAACCCATCCCCTGCTGCTGCTGAGCACCGAACGCATTACTCTGTGCCTGAGGCGGAGGTTTAAAAGCATTCATATTCGGTTGATACAAACTCGCTCCCGGTGGTGGAGGTAAAGAGAATGAACTAGCGGCAGCCATCTGCGGATGTTGTTGGCCAGGCGGGGGTAGAGAGAAGGCGTTCATGGGGTTCGTGGCCACCGGTCGTTGCTGGTTCATGGACATGTTGTTCAGTGAACTTGAGTTTGAGAGGTTGGACATTGGTGTAGTGTTGGTGCTTCCCCACGGATTTGGAGCTGCTGCACCCCAATTGACGGATGTTTGTTGTTGAGGTGCTTGGAATGTCGGGGGAGCTTGTGGCTGGAGAGGGGTAGAGTAAGCGTTATTTTGTTGCGGCTGCATTAGTGTACTGAAGCTGGTCTGTGGTTGAAGAGGTTGAGAATATTGCGTTGTCGTCGGGCTGAGGGTGTCGAAGCGAGAGAGATCAGGCGTGATTGTTCTCGAAGCAGGCTGTTGGGGTCGCATCGGGACCGTCATTGAATTTCCTGACATTGCTGTTGTCGCCGAACTTGGGGTTGACCAGGCAAATGATGGTGTAGTGGATGTATTTGAGATACTTCTGGGCGTTTGGGCTTGTGTAGGTCCAGAATCCCACCCCCCATCTAGAGGATTCGATGGCGATGTCGGACCAGCATTACCTTTCACGAGTCTCTCGAAATCGATTTCTAGATCGTCAGATGCACCGTTGCTGTTGAAAGCGTTGGTGGCACTGAATGACATGAAGTCATCATTACCCTTTGCTTGGGTTCCGTTTGCTCCAGATAGCTCCTGCAGTTTTTTCGTCTGCTCGGCCTCGACTCGCGATGATAAACTCTTGATCAAATCCATGAATTGTTGGAATTGCTTGAGATCCAGCAGCGGACCTAAACTCATGCTCCAGAGGACGGGCAGGATATCCATGGCGACAAAGTCTGCATCTGCAACACCACCAACTTGACGCAAGACGTTGAGCGCTGCAATGCCAACAGCAGGCTCTTTGGTTTTGATCCCCTTGATCAGAGGAACGATCTTCTCTTGCATGGTATACTTGTCCAGAGCGGTAGAGGAGCTCTTCTTATTTGCATTAGAATTGTTGATGCCATCGAGACCGTCATTGCTTGATGCAGGGTCATTCGAGCCTCCACAGAGAATTACAAATGCCTCTAAACCTCGTACTTTGATTCCCAGGCTGCTAGTTTTGGTGAAAACTGAGGCGATGACAGGAAACAGTTCATTTTTAATAGTTGAGAAATCCAATACTGGCAAAACGATTGGTAGACTACGCAGCGCAGAATCCACGATAGTGTGGGTTGGAGATTCAATCGCGAGGTGGATTATGGGGAGGATATCTGTTCATGTCAGCCTTTTCCCGACGACGATTTCTCGTCAAACTTACTGTCTTTAAATTCCTTGCCCGAGCAGTTGCTAGCGATAGCTCTGATGTGCTCCAACAAAACCATCAATCCGGCTTCCTTTGCAGGATCTCTTTCGGGGGGCGCGGGTGTTTTACTGTTGATGGCCGGAATGAAAATCTCGTTCAATCTTGGTATGATCTTCTCCGTAAAGGCCCTCCGACCAGAAGGAAGCAATTCCACAATCGTAAAGACGTTCTTCAATATGAGAGATAACAGTTCCCTGTCTTTCATCTCCTCGAGTAAAGCAGGCAGAACTTTCTTCTCGAGGACTGATTTTGGGAATGATGGCAAAACCCTTGATAGTCCACGCATGAACTGTGCTTTCTCATTTGGGGTTTTAGCTGGCAACGAGTCCAGAAATCGGATTGTTGAGATTAGAATGTTGTCGAAGTATGCACTTTGCTGGAATTCCTTGGCCGTCATTCGTTGGGCTGGTCTTCTTGTTATCAGCCGCGGGAGAACAGAAGCTGTGAGATCTTTGGGAATTGGTCGTGAGGAGAGGAAGCCATTACTAGCTGAAGGTATAGACGAAGAAGATGCAAAAAGTCTCTTGTATGTCGAGACACTCGCGTTGGTTTGTAGGGGTGAGGTATGCGGTGAGTTGTACAGGGCGATTATTAACAGACCAAGAGAAAACATGTCTGCAGCTATATTCAGATTCGAATCCAGCACGAAATCAGGGGAAGTATAGTCGAGGTTCATTTGTACAGAGCGAGGTAGTCGAGGATCGAGGTTCAGTGTTTCAGAGAGGTTTATGGGTATCACGGAGCTGGCTTTCGTGGAGCCATCTGGAGGACTTGAGAAACTCAATCCACTGATTTTCCAATCAGACTATAAATCATCAGCGATTATCCATTATCGATTGAGGGTATTCCCACCTTTGCATTCACAAACACCGCATCTGGTGTCAGGTTCCCATGCACAAGACCAGCATTATCATGTAAAAACTCCAACGCCTTACTGATCTGTTCCAACCCCTTTTGTATCTCCAATTCGTCGATCTCCAATTCCCTCCTCCGTCTCCCACCTTCTGCATCTTCAGTGACGAATCGACTCGATCGACCTCCCACGCCTCCAGCCCTCTCTTGCTCATCCTTCTCCAGTAATAGCCCTGATAAAGAAGCAGTTACCGTCTCCGTCGCGAATTGCAGTCCGCCATTCCTCGTATCCTCCACGGGCTCAACTAATTCCAGGATATTCGGATGCCGTAGCCTAGCCAGCGACGAAGCCTCTTTCTTCAGCCTCTCCACCACTTCCTCCGTTGCCCTCTTCAACGACGAAGCACTCGACCTCCCCAAAGACCCAGCATGCGAATCTAGAGACTTGCGATCGAAGACAAAGACGGAGACAGCCTTGCCCGTAGATTTCTTCTTCGCATCGTATATCTTCCAGGGACCAGATGTCGAGCTGGGTGTTGAGGCTATCAAGTAATTCGAGTTGATGTTCGAGGAGAAGGATTTCAGGGCCGAGCTGAACATGTTGATAGGAGCTCCTGAGAGCTATGCTTTGCTATGCGCAGCCGCGGAGGAGACTATGGTCGCATTGAGAGTTGACAAAGAAGTGGATGTAGATGTGCAGGCAACGACTGCAGGCCGTAGACGCAATCAATTCGAGGGAAGTGGATGGAGGTGCAATTGTACAAAGGTCATGAAATTGAAGATATACTTGCAAGGTAGCGATTGGTGGTTCTGCAAGCCAATAAAGTTCTCGAGCCTCGTCAGCTTGGTGCCGTGGTGTTGACTGGCGGGTAGCAGAGTGGTTGGTGGCCTTTCAGACGAGGCTCCGTCCACTGCTGACTTGAACAGGGCGCGCATTGGGTCGGCAATCAGCGGCCGGAAGTCTTGGCATTCAGGACAGAACAGCTCCGATTCTAGGAGGCGGGTTTATTTATATTTCTACACCTCTCTATACTCACTCACACTACACTCTGACTCAATCCAAACCTCAACCCCACGCAATTGTCCTATAAAGAGGGTTGAGCCGAGCTGGAGTATACGATACTGACCTCCTTCTCCAATTCTCAACTCCCAATTCCTCACAATGCTTCGTCAATTGCGCCCGAGAGCATCGCTCTTCCAGTCCCAGCCCTCGAGGCTGATAGCTACCGCGACATTTCAACAACAATCGAGACTATATAGCATCCAAGCCAATGCGGCCTCCGATTTCAAGGCGCAGGATATTGATCCCTCTAAACTGTCTATTACGAAGACCACAACGCCCAAAGAACTGGTTCCTCCAAATGAATTGGTCTTTGGACGAACCTTCACCGGTCCGCCACCTTTGTTCTTATATTACCTTGCCATATTCCCTTCCAGCCTCAATTTCTCCAATCCTCAATCTTCAAATGCTTATTACATATATTTATGTATATACAAGTACACATGCTAATATTCATCTCCTTCAGACCACATGCTCTCCCTCGAATGGACCGCCGCAGACGGCTGGCTCCCTCCTCGCATAACACCCTACCAAAACCTCTCCCTCGACCCCGCCTCCTGCGTCTTCCACTACGCATTCGAATGTTTCGAAGGCATGAAGGCCTACAAAGACTCTAAGGGACAAGTGCGCCTCTTCCGCCCCACCCAAAACATGGCACGAATGAACAAATCCTCCGCCCGTATCGCCCTCCCCACCTTCGACTCCTCCGCCATGATAAACCTCATCTCGAAATTCGCACAGCTCGAGGAGAGATTCATCCCAGATGCGAGAGGATACTCTCTCTACCTCCGCCCCACTATGATCGGCACCCAGAGAACCCTCGGTGTTGGTCCACCAGGAAGCGCACTGCTATACGTGATCGCCTCGCCCGTCGGTCCATACTACCCCACAGGCTTCAAAGCCGTATCGTTGGAAGCTACAGATTACGCCGTGCGTGCCTGGCCCGGTGGAGTCGGCGACAAGAAACTCGGCGCCAACTACGCACCATGCATCCTACCTCAACTCGAGGCCGCAAAGCGCGGGTTCCACCAGAACCTCTGGCTGTTCGGCGAGGAGGAATATGTCACTGAGGTCGGGACGATGAATATGTTCGTGGCTATCAAGAACAAGGAGACGGGCCAGAAGGAGTTGCTCACTGCTCCTCTTGATGGGACGATCCTTGAGGGCGTGACTAGGGATTCGGTATTGAGTCTTGCACGGGAGAAGCTAGCACCTGAAGGGTGGATCATCACGGAGAGGAAATACACGATGCCTGAACTGGCGGAGGCCGCTAACGAGGGGCGATTATTGGAGGCGTTTGGGGCGGGAACGGCGGCTATCGTTAGTCCCGTGAGGAATATCAGCTGGAGGGGGAACTTGGTGGATTGTGGGTTGAAACCTGAGGAGGAGGCAGGTGAGATTGCTCTCCGTATGAAGGATTGGATTGAGGCGAGGCAGTATGGTGATGAGGAGCATGAGTGGAGTTATGTTGTACCTAAGTAGGGGAGGGGATGGAGGGGGTTGTATGATGATTAGATAGAGGGCTGGGTGGTAAAAGAAATATGAGCGCTTTTTAAGTTAGAATGTCTTCTCGTGTGTTTGGGTGTTGATGGTGGCAAGTGTGATGCAACAGCTGGGCGTATTACTGTATG
This sequence comes from Cadophora sp. M221, assembly GCA_017366145.1. Classification (NCBI taxonomy): domain Eukaryota; kingdom Fungi; phylum Ascomycota; class Leotiomycetes; order Helotiales; family Ploettnerulaceae; genus Cadophora; species Cadophora sp. M221. The sequence continues at coordinate 9,352 of JAFJYG010001317.1, forward strand.
TAAAAGGAACTTGTTGGAGTCACATATGTGGTGCATACGTCCTGTCCCAAATAGGACAGATGCTAGTATGAAAACAACTCGTAACACGAATTGGCCGCGCATTGCCCTATTCGTCCCTCTAACCATCCAACATGTTAGTTTCGCACCCAGTTCCACATTCTGACTCACTGCACCATTCTCACATCGGCATACTAACCTGACCTACGCCAAAACATCACCTAGCACAACTCTCAGCCATCAAATATCTCATCGCACCGAACGTACTGAACGCAAAGAAAAATCCATTGAGAAGAGCAACAACACAAACTAACATTCCCCACCCCAAATCATTCTATAATCTTCCCTCCCCTCTCCCCTTCCTTAGACGACTCGTAAGCCATCCAGCCATCTAACATCTCCCCTCCTTCCATGCATGCAAGCGCGCGTCAAAAAAAGACATATGTACAATCTCCTCTCCTCGATCCTTGAATCCTATCCGCAAGATACGTGGTGTATGATCCGATCCATCTCTATTGAACAATCACGATTTACTCTCTGGTTCCTTGAGGATCCCTTCGACTTCTAACCGGCGGCGTGCTTCTTCTAGGGCCCAGGTTTGTATCCTAGATAGGGGGGCGGTTAGCTTGTGTTCTGTGGAGAGTTGGTGGTTCCGATTTTAAGGATCAATGGATATCCTGTGCCCATTGATATCTTGGACGTCTTCTGTCATTTCCACCCACTCCGATCCCGGTCTCGCTTTCGATTCCTCTTTTAACACCCTTCTGTTGTCTTCCATCGAATAGATCTAGCTGTCCTCCCCCTTTCCACTCCCTCTGAACCGTATCATGATTCCATCCCGTTGGCTCCCATTCGGTCCCCTATCCTCAACCACCCTGAATCTCATCCATCACACCCAACCCAACCCCAACTCCACCCCAAACCCATCAATCCAGAGGAAAATCACAGACAAAGAAACATCCACTCACGAAGTATCAGGCTTAAAAGCATACCCCACAACCCCCAACGCCAAACTCCCAAAGAACCCATACACCCAAAGAC
>JAFJYG010001318.1:0-10344 GCA_017366145.1 Cadophora sp. M221
ATATTGAGGGGAGGGAGGGTGAGTTTACCTGAGAAGAAAAGCAATCCTAGCAAGGAGTGAAAGAGGTGCCATGATGAAGGGAGGTAGAATGGATTCTCGAATCCCGTTAACTCAAATGGACACAACCCAGTGTAAAACCTCACCTCCATCTCAAAACTCAAGCAGAAACAAGGCACTTACTTTATACCTCCCCTCCCAGATTCTCAACCCCTCCCGGGAAAAAAACAAGTTCGGGGATTCCAAGCTGGCTCAAAGCCATGCCCAGTCAAAATCAATTCAATTCAATTCAAGTAAATTCAAATCAAGCTATAAAAAGAACCCCCCGCCCCTAAATCTACCCATCAATCAAGCCCAGCGAATCGGTCCGGTCCTTCCTCTTGCTTGTACACATATGTCCATACATACATACAATTACACAATCAATCCCTGTACCACCTCCCCTCCAGTCACCTCCCCTCACCCCATATCAAAAACCTCAAAAGGAAGAAATCAATACGAGCTTTCGTATCCCCACCATCTCCATTATCCCCATTAGTCAACCGCACATGAGAGAGGGGTCTCGTACATGTACCACAAACCAAACTCGCTTAACCTCTCATCTCATCTCGTATTGAACTTTCGATATTTATCCAGATGACCAACCAAAGTGAAGGGAAGATTCGATTCAATTCAACCGGCGGGAACAGAAATGATATCCATCCATGTATATACCCGTCCGATACTTTACTTTGCCAGGGACAGGTCAGGGTAAGTAGATTCGGGGAGCGTGACTTTTGCGTTTTGTGGCAGTTGCTTGTATTAAGGATGGAGTTTGTCACTCCACGGTATGTTGCACAAGCATGAAAATCGACGGTCGATCAGAACCTCGTGTTTCTTTGATTTTGCCTTGTCTTTGCTTTGCGTACCCAACTACCTAAATAATATGTGATGTGCTTCGATTTCATGCTAGATGAGAACAGAACTGAGAACGCAACGCAACGCCTACTATGCAAACAGACCAAACCAAACTAGATCATGTATATCGAAAGGATAAACTCATTACAAAACATCGCAGCCATGACCATGTCAACTGCCCCAAGCCAGGCAGCTGTCCCCATATCTAATCTAATCCAGGAGACAGACTCAAACAGTGAACTTCGGCCAATGCGCCCCCCTCACAACTTGCTCTTAGGATTCAAATCCGGTCCAGAACCTTGCATATGCGAAGCAGGAGCTTTCTGAACAGAGCCGCTCTCACAGCAAGACTCGGTGGGAGCAAGGACCGAAGCCGTGTTCTTCGATCCAGGTACATCGATAGCAGGGTTCGCCGAGAAGAAATCCGCTGGTCGGAGATGGAGTTGGTGGATCTCGACGGGCCTGGTGGAAGTTAGCACTGCGAACATCAATCAGTTTGTGTAGTAGGTACTTACATGACAGGCCAGTCTTCGACTCTTGGATTATGCTGGAGAAGAACTTTAGTTTTTGTTTTGGTTACAGAATCTTGGGAGGGGGATATACTGTTAATCCGAAAACGTTCCAAACGACTACATCGTCATTCTCAGTATTCTCATTCCTTGCAACTGCATCGGAAACACCATCAATCTCCTTTTGGCTCTGGTTTGTGAACTCTCCACCCGCCCACAGTTCTCCGTCCTTGTATTTCGTTACCCAGACGTGATGGGTTGCGAATTGAGCTCTCTTGGCCATGATGCTGTCTGGGTGTGCGAGTAATAATTGGGAGGCAGATGGAATAAATTTGTATGCTACAGGCTTTCCAGAGACTGGGTTTAACTTGGATGGGTTTGTCATCTTGACTGTTAAATTGGTCCACGGTGAGGCATCGAGGTATTGTGAGCTTGTGATGGGTGTTTGTCTAACCTAGGGGGAGTTAGCACACACATTTCAGGGTACTGCATCCCCGACTCACCTCGTATCCACTACCGTATGGATTTATCTCTTTCGACATTGGCATTGGAAGACTCTCCTCCGCCACAATTGTGTTGTTGGGTCCATCGATCGCAGGGTCGATACGAATGCAGAAGAGATGTTGGTGGTTCTGAGCCAGAGCTCCCGCAGATACCACATTCCCCCAAGGACTGGTCTTTCCTGGATCGATGTTCACTACACTGACAATTCCAGTTGCTCTTGTCTCGACCGTGATTCCACCAGCTTGGTCGAGCTTGTACGCGAAAATGTACTCATAGTTGGCCAGAGTTATAATAAACTGAACCACCAGCTCTCGAAGTCGAGTCACAACAGCTCTGCTGGTTCTGAAGTTGGTATGCTTCCATCCGATTCCGTTGTCTTGTTCGTGGAGGCATATGACATTCTTGCTTAGGGTTGCCTTTCCATCAGATTCTGTCAGAACAGCATCAAAGTACTTGATAGTTCCAAGACAATCGCAGCCAAGAGCGAGGTTGTTTGCCGCACGGCCAGCACCAGCATCACCAAAATCGAAGGCTTGCTTTCTTTGGAAAGGAGGTCTCGGATCTCCGTATGGGACAGTCATCTCTGAAAGACTTAGTCTGTAGAGAATACTGCGACCGTCGTATCGGACATCGTGGAGTGTTGCGCCTTCTCGAGGATTGAAGCCGACTCTGAATCTCCACTTCTGCCACTCGATCAAGTTCCCATCAACCTTGAAAGACGGACCTTCGGGTTGAGTAACATTCAATGGCTTGACATCAGCGCGGAGAGGTTGTGAAAGGAGTTCAGGAACATATTCGGAGGGTGAACAGTGGGAGAGGATGTCCCTTTTGTGCGTTCCGTAAGTCAAGCCATCTTCTTTACCACCGGTGGCAAGTCGATCCACTCGTACGATCTCCTTGCTGTTTGTATCCATGATTGGGATAATGGGTAATGGATAACCATAGTGGTTCGAATCTTCGTTTCCATTGCGTGTGTCTCTTGCAAAGCACAAGCCCTGTGTATAGCGAGGGGCAACTTCAGAAGGGTCTGGTCCACCATATGGCCACTGTGAAGTGTTAGGTTTGAATTTTGGTAGGATCATCAGAGCATACTGGATCAATGGCAACTACAAATCCTTCTGGAAGATCGAATTCAGCAACAGCTTTCTTGAAAACTGGCGATTCCACACATGCTTCACTGAATTCTCGGAACTCGTGACTATGATCGTCAGCATCTGGTCACAAGATAAGAGAAAGTGAAGTGAGAAGGTAGCCCAAGTGTGAATAGTTACACTGAGTACCTATAATTTCCAAGCTAGAAATGACAGGTTCCCCAGCCCGAGTAACTTACGTTGTCAAAGCGGGTTGGTGCATCTTCTCCACCACCCGGTGGTGAGTTTCCTTTCCGGACACAACATCCACACACGACTCCATATACTCATGCTTGCGATCCTCTCTGATCACATCATACTGGATCTTAGCCACGCGGGCCGGCCTGGGAGTGTGTGACGTTACTCTGCCAGCGTTCTCAAGCTCTAGAAAGCGGGACAGTTCGTGCTTCGGAGGCTCTTCGAGAAAGATAGATCTGAAGTTGATTGCCACCTGAGAACCTCGCGCAATGAGGATCACTTCACGGGCATAGTCGGATTCCTCAATGGAAAGCTGGTCGAGTGGATGAGGAACTGCTCTGGATGCCTCTGGTCGGAGATGGCCCGTCGTCGATTCCTGTGTAGACATGATAGATTGGTTAAGAATATGTGAAAGGATATTCGAGGTCTCGATTAACGAGGAAGCAGATGTTATGGATGTATGAGATGAAACCAAGAGGTGAAAGGGGGAGGGAGGGAGCAAAGAAGGAAAGAGAGACGAAGTGACTGGAGATGATACTTATATCTTGAATTTAGTCAACAGACCGAGATGTTACGCCGCCCAGTCTGGTGTTTGCATGCATCCACATCCACATCCCACTTCCACAGCAGTGATAAGTCGGTCGTCAGGGATCTAGCAGCTGCTCTAAGACCCGATGTAGCAGGTCCAGCCAGCCAACGGCGCAAGCGAAGCGAAGATGAGCCAGTCAGTGGGAGAGCACGCGAGGGAGAAGCTTGATGGAGCTCCAGACCCTTTTGTGGCAATGGGAGCTTGGGCCGAATGGACGGAGTAAGACACGGAGTGGAAGGGAAGAAGACATCCTTTAAAACGATAAGATAAGTATTATATTATAAGGTATAGCACGTGTATCGTATGGTATTTTTTCATAGGGCTGTCCTTAGAAGCAATCAATCCGTAAGGAATGTAGGTAAGGCATGCTTCCCTTCGGGGAAATGTACCTGAAATGGTGTGACACTCAGTGCATGGGGATGTGCCGTGATTCTGCCGCTTATCTATATTTGCTTCTTATCACTGAAGCCTGTGAGGTGGGCTGCTTCGTTCAGTAAGTAGAATGGATGGTTTGTATATTGACAATACCTAGGTAAGAGGCAAAATGTTTTTGTAATAGAATGGGAAAATCTATTATGATAATTTTTAAACAAGGGAAAGATTCTTTTGCTCTGGTGGGGTAAGCTTTGTTGCTGGTTCAGTGAGATAGATGACTTGAACTCGCTCCAGGCCATCCAACTCAAGTCTTCATTTTACCATTAAAATAGCCACAAGAAATCCAACAGCTCTTCTTAATCGTAATGCTACATCTGAATATCCCCATCTAGGTAACCAATAAGCCAAACTCATAAAGTATTACCCCTCTATTCAAAGGCCGGATCACGTGTGAGGGGTTCAAAACAGTGGAGAGAGCTAAAGTGGAGCGGTAGGTAATTGCCACGAAGATATGGAGCGAGTGGTATATTCACATGTATGAAGTAGGTGTGTGGGTGTTTGCTGGCTCTTGGTTGTGCTTGACGTGTCTTTCACACAAGCAAGCACAAGCAATAACGGCAGCATTATTTTGATTGGTGACATAGTCAATCGAATCTCGAGAAAAAAGGAAAGAATCAAGGTTTAAAAATCAATCATTCTCTGTTTGCCATTTAAGGTTTTGATGGACCTCGATGATATTATTCGTGGCATATCTTTATCGCTATCTTTGTGTATCAGAACCGAATGGAAGGGTCGTCCAGGTCGTCCCTTAAAGAAAAGCCTTGGGTTGGGTCTCTCAAGAGCCAATTACATTCATCCTCATCCCTTCATCTTCACTCCCGTCCAGACGACGGGACAGGGCAAGGGAGGGGCCTGGCCGCGATTGATTCATTCACCTTCTCTTCCTACATGGATACCTACCTACCTACCTACCTACCTTACCTACTTGTCGATACACCTGCAGGATTTTCTATTCTACGCATCTCCTGTCCTACGTGACTTTACCTCACAATACTCTCCCTCGTTGCACGGTACTGCAAGCTCTCTATCCCTTCCCTTCCCTTCACTACCTACCTACCTTCTTCCATTAGGCCTTACCTTAGTCGCACTTTGTGCCTTATGATTTCAGCCCACACCACCACCACCACCGCTAGACTTTGGTCCCCTTCCCTTCCCTTCCCACCACCACAGTGACACCACACACTCCTCTGACCGCCCTTGCCGACCCGCAGCAGAAAACGTCCGTCCTGCCCTGCCTCGTCCACAAAATTTATCACCAACACCTTCGCTCCGCTCAGCTCAGCGTTTGGTCTTATACTTGTTCCACCCAAACCCCCCCGAACCCTACGGCGCATCTGTAGCCCAAAGATGGATGTAGCTGTATTGAGAGGTCGCATCGTCGCGACGCTCAGCCCCGAGGCCGACCTTCGACGTCGCGCAGAACTCGACTTGAAAGCCGTAAGCATATCTGAGCGTGGACATGGCAGGCGGGGATGCCAAGGGTGATACTGACAATTTACTCGCAGGCTGAGGAACATGCTGGATTCACAGATGCTCTCCTCGAGATCCTTCAAGCTGAGCAGGAAGCTTCCGTCCGAATGTCGAGTACGCAAACCCACAAACTCCCACCCACGCATCTCCTACCCCGCTGCTCCCACATACTAACGCACGACTGCAGCGGTTGTTTACCTGAAGAACCGAGTCACAAGAGGCTGGTCGCCGAGCGAGGAATCTGCCCAGAACAAGGCTATTGCTGATGACGAGAAGCAACGGTTTCGAGAACGTCTCCTGCCCGTTCTGGCATCCTCCCCACCTCAGATTCGACAGCAACTGGTCCCGGTCCTCCAAAAGATCCTCCACTACGACTTCCCCGAGAAATGGCCCTCTTTTATAGACATCACCGTTCAACTGCTCAATACAAATGAAGCCACTACGATTTTCGCCGGCCTCCAGTGCCTTCTTGCCATTTGTCGCGTTTACCGCTTCAAATCTGGTGAAAACCGAGCCGACTTCGACAAGGTTATTGAGTTGACTTTCCCCAGACTTTTGGCCATTGGAAAGGGTCTGGCAAACGAGACAAGTGAGGAGGCAGGGGAGATGCTCCATGTTGTCTTGAAAGCATACAAGCATGCGACCTTCGTAGGTTTGGGGAGTCCCGGTGACAAAAGAGTAGAAGTGCTGACAAAATTAGTTCGAGCTGGCGGCTTCCTTGAGAGAACAATCTGTGGTTATTGGGTGGTTGGAGGTTTTCCTAGGAACTGTAGCAAAAGCTGCTCCAGCCTCTGCTCTGCCAGAAGATATAACTGAGCGTGAGGCAAACCACTGGTGGAAAGCTAAGAAATGGGCATACTTCAATCTCAACCGTCTCTTTGTTCGGTATGTATCTTGAAGGCCCATCTCAAGGATGAATACTGACCCCCTGCAGCTATGGAAACCCATCCTCGTTACAGAAAGGCAACGGAGACGACTATACCGAATTCGCCAAGAACTTCATAGCCAACTTCGCTCCTGAAATCCTCAAGGGATACCTCTTACAAATCGAGCAATGGGTGGCCAAAACTACATGGCTCAGCAGACCATGTTTATCATACACCCTCGTTTTCCTCGATGAGTGTATCCGACCAAAGCAAATGTGGACCCATCTCAAACCGCATCTCGATACCCTCGTCACCCACTTCCTCTTCCCTGTTATGTGCCTTACCGAAGACGATGTTGAGAAGTTTGAGACGGACCCAGAGGAGTATCTCCACCACAAGCTCAATTTCTACGAAGAGGTCTCTGCGCCAGACATTGCTGCTACAAACTTCTTGGTTACTCTCACTAAGGTCCGAAGAAAGCATACGTTTACCATCTTGGCTTTCGTGAACACGATTGTCAGCGCATATGAGGAGGCTCCGGATGCCAGCAAGGATCACATTGCAAAGGAAGGTGCTCTACGCATGATTGGAACCCTTTCTAGCGTCATCTTGGGGAAGAAGAGTCCGATTGCTGAGCAAGTGGAGTATTTCCTTGTTCGTTTTGTTTTCCCGGATTTCCGAAGCTCCCAAGGATTTTTGCGTGCAAGAGCTTGCGATACCGTTGAGAAGTTTGAACAGCTTGATTTCAAGGATACAAACAATCTGCTCATCATTTACCGTAACATTCTGGAATGTATGGCAGACGCAGAACTTCCGGTCCGTGTAGAGGCTGCTCTTGCGCTTCAACCTCTCATCAGACACGACATCATCCGCACAAATATGCAGCAAAACATCCCACAAATCATGCAACAGCTTCTCAAGCTTGCAAATGAGGTCGACGTTGATGCTTTGTCGAATGTTATGGAGGACTTTGTCGAGGTTTTTGCTACCGAATTGACTCCTTTCGCTGTTGCATTGAGTGAGCAATTGCGAGACACGTACCTGCGAATTGTCAGAGAACTCCTAGAGAAGAACGATAAGCGGGATGATGATGAGGGCTACGGAGATTACTTGGATGACAAGAGCATCACCGCTTTGGGCGTCTTGCAAACAATCGGCACTTTGATTTTGACTCTGGAGAGCACACCAGACGTTCTACTTCACATGGAGTCAATTTTGATGCCAGTGATCAAGGTGACTTTGGAAAATAAGCTTTATGGTAAGTTCGAAGCACTCTCTCAAGATGAAACCACTAACTCGGAGAAGATCTGTATAACGAGGTTTTTGAGATTATCGATAGCTGCACATTTGCTGCCAAGTCAATTTCTCCCACCATGTGGCAAGCATTCGAGCTCATCCATGCCACATTCAAGGCTGGTGCCGAGCTGTATCTGGAGGATATGCTCCCAGCATTAGACAACTTCGTCCAGTATGGCGCTGCACACCTCGTCCAGACCCCTGCGTACCTCGATGCAATGTTCGGAATGGTACAAGACATGTTTGCAGATGAGAAGGTTGGCGGAGTTGACCGGATATGTGCTTGCAAGCTTGCTGAAGGCATCATGTTGAGTCTTCGCGGTCATGCCGATCAATACGTTCAGCATTTCGTGAGTTGCCCCAAGACTGTGAAGCGGGTGCGTATGTTAACAGACTCTAGATCGGAATTGCGATGCGCACTTTGACAAATACTGAGGTCAAGGTCAAATCATACAAAATCCATCTGATGGAGATGGTCATCAATGCCATTTACTACAACCCAGTACGTACCTCTGCTTAGGCCAATGTGGATTTTGATTCTAACATACAGTCTAGGTTTTGGCTATTCATATTTTGGAGTCAAATGGGTGGACGAACAAGTTCTTTAGCTTGTGGTTTTCAAACATCGACAGCTTTACCAGGGTTCATGACAAGAAGCTATCAATTGCCGCCATTGTGGCATTGCTTACACTCAATGCCGATCAAGTGCCCACAAGCGTTCAACAAGGATGGCCAAGATTGCTCCAGGTGTGTATTGGTAGCTTCGCGGATGGTTTCTAGAAGCTAATATTGTTTAGGGCATCGTTCGACTCTTCCAGACTCTCCCAGCAGCCACCAAGAGTAAGTTTACTATACCCTTGTTTTAGTCATTCACTAATATTTTCAAGATCGCGAGGAGGCTCTCAAGGATGATTACCCAGTGGATGGTGATGCCTACGATGATGACGAGGACGATGAGTGGGCTGGTGATGACACTGCTTGGAATGATGAGGGCGAGCCAGAAGATGAAGCCGATGGAAAGGATGAAAGTACCGCTTACCTTGAATTCCTGAACGAAGAGGTACGTTATTGTCATGTGTTCCTTCGACAATTACTGACGCGCAATAGGCACAAAAATTCCAGAACCTGGAGGATAATGACTCAGATGATGAGTTAGGAGAAGAAAGTCTTCTAGAGACCCCTCTTGACAAGGTTGAGCCATATCAACTCTTCCGAGACGCCCTCATGAGTAAGTTCCACCTCACTCCCCTCAAATCCACACACTAACCCCTTCTAGAACTCCAACACGAACAACCCCAACTCTACGAATCCCTCACAACATCTCTCAACCCCGGTGAACAAACCATAGTTCAAGGCGTCGTAAACCAAGCCGAAATCAACGCCGCAGCAGCCGCCGCAGCCGCCACACAAGCTGCCCAAATTCCCGCCACAAACGGAGCTCCTTGAGCTAGTATCTAGCAAGCGGATAATGAACCGGACCGGGGGGTTTTCCAAATGGGTCGGGTTTTGAAATAAGCATGCGTTGCGTTGCATGGCCGGCGTTCTCATGTGGTGGGCAGGCAGGGCAACTCCTCAGCGTCGTCTGTGTGGTATTTGTGGATATCTTCCTCTTTTTTTCTTCTCATTTTCCTTCTGGAGGGGGCATCATTTTGTTTCTGGATCGATCGAGCCAAGTTTTCAAGCAAAGAACGAAAGAATGAAGGAACGAATGAGATCAGGAAACCAGACAGGCGGGCAGGCAGGCATAAGGAAGGGAGCAGAACAAAATTTTCGACACTTGAAGACGAAGATAGGCTTTGGGCGACCAGGCAGGCAGAAAGAATGAATGAATGAAAGAATGAATGAAACGAAAGGACAATGAAATGAAATGAAAATGAAAAGGTAAAGTAGATGAGGGCTTTAGTTTGATGGTTTGAGTAGATGATTACATATCAAATGAAATTCCGTAGTCTTCCCCCCTTGGTTTCTGATTGGGATTGATTCGATGTGATATATATCACTTTTGGAGGTTTGATGCTTAGGTAACTGTCGTACTTGTACCCCTCCTCTTCTGAATTACCCCGCCCCCCTCACCAACCACACATTTTTTCGTCCTCTCACCACGACACTGAGCCTATCTCCGACACTCAGCAGTAGTTAGTTCAGCTTGCACAATCCCTACAGTAAACCTACTTGTACAGTACAGTACGCCACGAGCTCTCGCACTTATGTAATCTTATTATAGCCCTGTCTATCTAATCCTCGCCGATGAGCGCCTCCAGACTAAGATTTGTGGGGACCTGTGTACCTTATCTCACGGTTTCCTGATTGGGGTGTGGTGTTGTGTTTTTGGAGTGTCTTGGGGGGAGCTTAATAAGCGGTGTTTTTGTGGACGCAGCGGACGCTTGGGGAGGGGAGGGGAGGACATTGTGTACCTATGCATGGGATTGAGAGGGGATGGGAGGGGTGTTATG